>JAQLOL010014460.1:0-11259 GCA_029783665.1 Naso thynnoides
TTTTATTTTCACATGTAAAATGCGGCTCCAACCCCATCAACTAAACTGACTTCTTCCTTCTTCCTGCTTGTCTACACATGACATTGCCGATGCCATGTCTGGCTAGATCGTGATTTTTTTTTCGATAGATTGTGCAGCCCTACTATGAAGACAGAAACATCATAGACAACCACAGAGAAACTGCGCCAGACTTTCAGAATTGTTGGCCTCCCAGAAATGCTTTTTTTAGATTATGGAGCCTACTGCAAAAGTGCAGAGTTTGAGTTCTCCCTGAATCAAAATGGAATTCGCAAGTGAGGTTGGTACCGTTTCACCCATCTTTAAATGGATTGACAGAGTGGTCGGTCCAGACTTTTAAGGAGAGGATATAAAAGATGAAGGTAGAAACTTTGCAAACCAGATTGTCAAGGTTCCTCTTAAGCTACGGCATCACAGCTCATGCGATGATGGGCTTGTCACCTGCTGAATTAATGCTGTCATGTAGACTCAGATCTACTCTGGACCTGCTCAAGCCATGTGTAAAAATCAAAGTGCAACAAAACCAACTGAAACAAAAAGAGACACATGACACAAACAGGATACTGAGAAATTTCTTCCCAGGAGATAACATTTATTTCAGAAACTATTACTACAGTCCCAAAGGAATCCCGGCCGTTATTCAGAGCATCTCAGGTTCTGTGTCGTACATCGCTATTGTTGGAAGGGTTCAAACCATGAAGTGGCATGTGGATCAAGTGAGAGCCAGACTAACAGACACTGTGTCTGAGTTGGATCCTGAAAGTGACTTGGTTTTGTATCCAGACACTGAGGGAGGTTCTACGGGGCGAGTCGCTGAATCTGCTGCGTGCACCTGCACCTGCACCTGCCCCTACACCTGATATCCAACAACTGGACTTACCTGTTGCACCAGAGCAACAATACACTCTTACCTCACTGGACCTAGTGGAAAATTTAAAAAAAATTTTTTAATTAAAACAAAAAAAAAACCCACAGTCAAAAGAGTTCAGGATTGCGATGTTGCATGCTGTTTATTATAAAGCACTGATTGTTCAGTCTACCTAAGTTACATGTTGTTGACTTAAAGGTGGGGGAAATGTGGTATTCTGACATTTGCATGTTAAGTTTAATAATAATATTGTACTTAGCTGCTAAATCTAAACCTACATCACTTACCTGGATCATTGTTTATGCCCTGGTATGGTGTTCACAGTCTGCTAGGGACAATGACACTAAGTTCTGCTAGAGCACTGTTCTTACAAGAAGAGAATAAAAGCCTGTCTAGTTTAGCACGCTTGCAGCCGTTATGTGAATATGTATGCTATGTTATGTTTGCCACTTGAAGTGCACTAAAGGAAGTTACAACTTATTGAGATGTTGTGGACATTCCATTATTTCTAAGATATAACAAGTAGCATGCTAACAAGCTAGCATGTTCCCATTATGTCTTGAGTTTAATTACCATGGTAAATCTTCGTAAAATGCACTTTATTCAAACTCAGAAACAAAACAAAACAAAAAAACTGCTCATCATGGTTTGTCCTTTGAATGACTCTAAGAACTATGAAATCTGGTGTGGTCAAAATAAACTCTTATTCGCTGGGTTAAATGTGAAAGTACCCGCCGGTGTAGCCTGCATGTATCAATAAAAAAAGCAGTGCTGACCTTAAAGTCATGGTTGTGGTCCATCAGTAGAGGGTGTTTGTTTTCTTAAATTGTGTATTTTTCAATTTTTTTAAATTGTACAGAAGGACAAGACAAGGCTGCCCCCTGTCTCCATTGCTATTCATCTTGGCAACTGAACCTCTGGGAATGGCAAATAGTAAAAATACTAACTATAAAGGCATAACGATAGGGAATGCAGAACATTGTATAGCCCTGTATGCTGATGACGTAATTTTGCTTTGCACCAACTTAAAGCAAACTCTACGTGGCTTACTTGACCTTACAAACTTTTATGGTACCTCTGCATGATACAAGATAAATTACTCCAAATCTGTAATATTATTTATGGATGACAGGGAGAGACAAAACCCTCCGGTTCATACCCCTTTTATGGTCTCCTTAGAAGATTTCACCTACTTAGGTGTCAAGATCCCCCCTACTACTGACAAAATTGTGCCTAATAATTATAACACCTTGACAGATAAAGTTACACACCTTATAAATAGATGGACAAATTTTCCCATTTCTTTGATTGGTTGCATAAATGTTCTGAAAATGTCACTTACCCCAATTTTTGTATCTTTTTTTTTTGAGGAACTTAAATCAAAAAATGAGATTCCAGTTAAACATTTTTTTTTAAGTATTTGCAACTTCAAAGCTTCATCTCGTCCAGACAAAGTAACAGTTTAAAACTTTCTCCCCGATCCACTCTGGAGGATTACACTTTGAAGTTTTTATACTCCAGGAGGCAGGTCTCCTTATTGTATAAGCTGTTTGTTGGTAAGTCTAAGGAGTCTTCACAAAACTTACTGAAAGCATGGAGGACAGACCTGAAGGATAATATAACAGAGGAGGAATGGTTAGAAACATGTTTCCTAGCTCAAACTCAATCCATAAATACAAACTCCAAATTATTTTAATATAAATGGATAATTAGACTGTACATAACACCATCTAAATTGTACCACTTTAATCCAAACATACCTAATGCTAATGCCTCAAGAGGGACTTTATTTCATTGTATGTGGGAATGCCCAAAGATACTCTCATTTTGGAGGAATGTGTTGGACTTGGCAAGCCAAATTATTGGTGAGGAAGTGTCTGTCAGTCCTAAATTATACCTATTGAATCTTTATCCAGATGGTTTTATTACCTCCAACAAGGTTTGGTCTTTACTGAACATTTGTTTCTTAGAGGCTAAATGATGTATAGTCTACTTATGGAAATCAGACACACCTTGTGTCACATCACAATGGCTTAAGGAAATGACTTTTTACTTGGCTATGGAAAAGATAAGCTATACAGCCAAAAATAAGCTTGATAAGTTTTGGAAAATATGGAACATCTTTTACAATTTCCTTGAGATGACAAAGTTGACTTTTTTTGTTTTTGTTTTTTGTTTTTTTTTCTCTTCTATTGTTATTCTAAGGTCTGTAGTACACTGTCTAAAGCTATCTAAACGCTAATGTGCGTGTTTTGTGTAAAGGTTAACTCAGGGATTGACAGCTTCCACTCTATGTTTTACATGATGTCCTCTTTTTTTTGGATAACATACGCCTTGTTGTGTGTTGTATTGTTCTGTAAGCCAACAAAACTCTGCTAATTATACATTTAAAAAAATTGTGTATTTTTCAATGAAAATGGTGTTTTATCTCGTCTGTGCCTCTAATTTCTCTGAAAAACCCATTGTCAAATTTCAGGTTTCAACTGCTTCATAGTACCAAGCCTCAAGTGTGTTGTCAACTGGTTTGAGCAGCTGAGGCGACCAATGAGTAGACCATGAAGCAAATATGACGTTTATCCAGTGATTTTTACCATGTTCACAAGCACCATTTAAAAAAAACTTCATCCACAGACTCTTTCACCATCTATACTCAAGTAGTTCATAAGCTGTTGCTTATCACCTGTATAGATGGCCTTTGAGCTTTCTTTGATCACTAGCATGTACTACAAGAAAGTAATCTATTAAACACACCCACATAAATATACAATAAATATTTACATAAAACCATTACCAAAATATAGATGATCAATAAATGTTGTTGGGATCTACAGATGAAGATATTTATTTTAATTGGATTTCAACAGGACTGTTTATGCATAAACTGATTAGAGAAGCAGATAAATAAACATGTTTATTCATCTGCCACAAAGGAAGCTATGGACTGAGCTCATCCCCCACAGTCCTCCGGATCCCTACACCTGGGTGTGAAGACATGCCACAGACCCAGCTGTGAGTTACCATTGGTCAGTGGGACTGACACCCCCTACCAGGGGAATAAACCCAGCTCCTTCCTTTGTTCACTCTCTCATCTACAAGAACCTCTGAGGAGGTCCTCACTCTCTTGTCTCCAGCGACCTCTCTTTGCATGCAGCCAACAATCTTTTCTAACCTAGTGCTGTGACACACACACACACATTCACAACTTTTAGTTTGGCTCATTTCACACCAGCGTGTGAAATCACAAGCACGTGGTCTGAGCTCCACCACATTCTCTTTGTTACTCTCTAACGAAGCCGTCATCTTGGACCTAAGTCCTTCCCTTTGTCAGCCATCTCACCTGTAGTTTGCCTACACACACAAGTTCACACTCTCACACACACATGCACTGACATACACACACAGTATATAGTACATGTTTAGGTAGATTGTGTTAATTGTGTAATAAAGACTTTTAAAACTACATGCTGTCTGTTTATTGATGTACAAGAGTGAATGTTGCCAACCTCTTCACCGACAAGAACTCTAAAAATCTTCAACCTTTACTAGCTGTTAACATGGTGATTTGACTTTAGTTATTAAGTTAATTATTGATCAAATTCCAAATTGACAGTCAACTACCTTTTATGAGACTGAATCAAGGAAGTGGCTATCTTTTCCCTTTTTAAGAGTGGTGCTCCTGAGGCGATGTGATGTAAATTAGATCTTATTATTTAATATAATTAATAATTATCTATGATATTGATGATCTATGATATAATAATTAATTTTGATAGCCAATGTGTACAGGTGTACAGGTAGCTGTGTGGTGATAAGTCATGTAGGCAGGCAGACAGAGACATATCAATCAAATTTAAAGGAGAAAGTGATCAAACCCACACCTTTTTCGAACGTGTACTGCTTCTACACAGTTTTAGCTACAAATTCAAACTGTAAATGAATCATGAGACTTTGACCTATAAATGTTGTATGTACATGTTTTTTGCTATTATGCTTTTACCGTTATTGAGATATTAGAATTTTAGTTTTAAAGCTTTTTTTGTTCCCCCTCAGATTTTATAATGGGTGTTTGCAGAATGTTTTCCAAGCTGAAGTGAGTCACATGACCACTAGAGTGTGGCACAGCTGAGATGAAAACTCAAAAGCTGGGAAAAATCTCCTTACAGATCCCACAACTTTGGCCAAATCATACATAAACTTACATGTCCAGATAGAAAAATTTGTTATCTTTCCATCTATGTGAGTTTCAAAGCAGTCAGACTTATACTTTAGACTGCATGGGCCTCAGTTTGACCCAAGATCATGAATTTCTCCCATTTGCAGCCATTATAACTGACTCTTAAAATCCCTGGAAGAGAGCAAGCAGGTGGCACCATTTTTGTCTCTCGCTGTTGCGGTCATGTTAAGAAATTATCTCCCCAAAACTTAAATCACCTTGTTTGGCAAGTCCTTGTGACACTGTACTTCTGGTTGTTTTGTGGATGTGACTTACGGTTTAGCCACAATCGCCACTTGTTCGAGGTGTGTGATCAGGGTGTTTTCTTTGCCTCTGCGATTTTTCCCCATTCATTTAGATTAGAAGAAGTAGGTGAATGAGTTGACAAGGTGAATTGGGACTTGAACTTTGATGGCCTATAAATCCAAACAGTTTGAGTTATTACAAAGTTGGTCAGAACTTTTTATCAGCAGTGCCTCCTTAGTTATCTATTAGCATTTGAAGCCGATATGATAAATGCCCTTGAAGGAGATAGGAGGAGAGGGGAAGAAGGGAAGAGGCAAAAGAGAGAGGATGATTTGAGAAAGGAAGGAAGAGAGAGGAGGAAGGAAAAGGGGAGGATGAGATGAGAGGAAAGAGAGGATGATTAGAGAAGGAGAAGAATAGACCAGGATAAGAGGAGGGGAAGAGAGAGATGGGAGAGGAGGAGATGCAGAAAGAGAAGAAAGACAGAAGAGAGGAAGGGAAGATGAGAAAGAAAGGATGATTAGAGAAGGAAAAGAAGAGAGAGGAGAAGACAGAGGCTGTGTTCGAAATCGCATACTACATACCACATACTTCCATACTCATACTATCCATACTCCATACTGCATACTCAATCGTTCAGACAGTATGCAAAGCATTTACACTACAGCATACTACTTGATAACCCACAGTGCATTGCGCTCCTACCCGAGCTGAAATCGACAGGCTGAAGCTGATTTCACTTTAGCTCTTAACTCTTTAAATATATCACTCTATCGAGATTTTTTTAAAAATCAGGTGAGAAAGTGGCCGTTTAGATCCCGAGTGTGTCCTTTATTTGTCCAAATACCAACCGTTTACAATTTCATTCAGACGAATTCGGCGAAATTTTAGCTAGCCGCAGTGAGCAATGCACTTCCGGCTATTTTCACAAAATAAAACACCCCTTTCCTTTTCTCATACAAAAAACCATAGTGGTAAATCAGTGCTTTTACTTTTAAAACAAGATGTGAACCTACCGGCAATATATCTTGCTTGACACCGTCGTTTGGACTGATCTCGTCACGTTGCATTGCATCTTGGGTAATTTGAGTGTGAGTAGTAAGCTCATGATGCATACTCAACATTTCTGGCGAATGTAGTATGCATCCAGGAACTTCTCGCATACTTAAAAATCGCATACTGCCAGTGCAGACACACTGCATACTCAAAGAGTTGGTATGAGTAGTAGGTAAGTATGTGGTTTCTCACACACCCTCCGCCTTTTCTTTGTGTGATTTCCTGTCAAGTACGATCTGCTCTGATCTGCTCTGTTCAGCTTGACAAAGTCGCTCGTGGCTCGTGGAAAAAATAGGACAGACGCCAAAACAATCGCTGCAGAGTGCTCTGCGACGCAGCGGGCGGTGTGGACAATTACAATGGATTACATGGGCGCTGAACGGAGACTGGTTCCGCTCTGTGGCGCTTTGCACCACAACCGCATCCAGTGTGTTTTAGCTGTCAGCCAGCTCATGATCGATTTCTGCAATGGCTTGTAAAATCCAACTTCACGCTTTAAGTCCAGCATTTTGGGTATTTATTTTGTCTTCACCTCCTTGCCAGGGTGAATTCATTGAATCCATTTGCAATGTGATAAAGCACAATCAGCAAAAACACAGCTTGAATTTCCTCCATGCTCACAGGCTGTTGACTCGCAGAATGATGATGTCAACTGGTCCATCACTCTAAATGGCGTAATCATTGTTGTCATATAGCCTTTGTTTTCTTCTTGCCGCCACCTACCAGACAGTTTGCTGAGGTTACTTTCATTTGCTTTTCAATAAGTCATCTGCCTGATTTGCATAGTCTCCCTAGGACTTCAGGCCGTAGTCGGAATGCAACAAACAATGGGCCACAGGTACTTTTTAGTTCCTCAAAGAGGAATGGAACTACAACTTCCTGGTAATTTTGGTCAGAAAGCACCTACACATGCACATTTTCATTTGTCATGGCTTGCCCCGCCCCTACATTGTAGGTCCGCCCCCTCCATAACTCATCAACTGTTTGTTTTAGACTTATGATGTGTCTGTAACTTTATGTTAGCTGCTGGTCGTAGCCATTGCAAATTTATTAATGTTGGAAAAAGGCTCTTGTATTTATAATTTGCTGTAAAGCGAGCAGCAAAGCAACAACTTTAGAGCTCAGGAATTTGCACAGCCCTGTAAGTGGTGTGGAGCTCACTTTGCATAAATTCATTCTTGCTTCCACTGACTGCATATTATTGTTGTTGATGTTACATGTATTAGCTGTCAGTTCTTGCAGAATTACTATTGCCAGTATCAAAAACGAAGCTGACACACCTGACAACATGACTAACCTCTAGTATGTCACAAAGAAAATTAAACTTAAATAATTGCGCTGAACACCAAAACAAAAACAAAAACAAAGAACTCAGTAACTTGCATTACATAAAAACAAGCTTGAATACAACTTTTCTTCATAGTACTAAAACGGTGTCAGTCATTTTAATACTAGACTTGATGATGGGTTGTGCTGTAAAATGTTGTAAAACAAAAAAACAAAAATAATTTAAAAAGTTAATACATTTTCTGTAAGCCCAAAATCAACTGTAATTGCTGTTGCAGTGTGACAGAGATTAATTTTATAAATCAAATTTGAAGTGGCAATATGATGTCTAAGTGGTAACGCTGTCTGCTTACAGCAAGAAGAACTCCTAGCAGGTGAAATGCATGGACAGAAACTCAAAGCAATAGGTTAGGAGTTAGCTTGGAAGAACCAGAAGAAATTTTCTAAATAGTCAATTTGTCTGCTGGAGTGTTCTTTCTGATGAACTAAAAAGGCATCAAAAAATTCTTCTTGCTTTGATTTACCTATAAAGTATTTAAAAATCCATTTGGCACAAGTAAAAAACTTGTTATGAAGTGTGTCCCATTAAAAAATTTCTACAACTTTTCCCTTTAGTCAAACATTTGTCACATTTCAAAGGTTTTCTGACCACAGGCAACCCACTCCACATTCTGAGCTACAACCACCCTACGTGCTAATTCTTTTTTTTATTAACCAGCATTTTAACAAGTCATAAATACCAGTTTTAAATTATTCTTCTAAACCCGGACAATTGTATGGAGCCAGGGTGGTGACATGGATATGTTTGATTTGTTTTGTTTTTAATGCAGGCTTCCTGTTTTGCTCACTCCTTTTATGAATTGCACATGCGTTTTAGTTACTTGCACTCTCGTCTTTATTGAAACGTGTTCATGATTTAGTAACTCACATGCATGTTTAATTCATATTTCCCACACCCATTTCCCACACATGCATGTGTGTCTTTATTAAAATGCGTGCATGATTTAATAATTTGTATGCACATTAACAAAAACGTTTGAGGACACTGTGAGATTTACTGTTTCAGAGGTCACTGGAGAACCTGACACCAGAACATAGTTCTCCATACTGTCAGTTTTCATGTTAAAGGTGAATTAACAATAATATCTGCAAAATTGCTAAACTCAAAAACACCAATATGTCCTTGTAAATTCCACAGTGATGGAGCTATTTCAGGGCCAATAGTTTTGAACTTAAAATAAAAAAATAATAAATAAAAATTTCAAGATTTAATCTTGAATTTTGAAAAATACAACAATGTATTCAAAATAAAAATAAGTGTACACAAAGTTTTTTCAGGTTAAATATCATTTTCATTCACCTCTGCAATTCTTTTGAATAAATGATGTTTTTATTTTTCAAATTGGTTTCAAATCTTGTTTTTTCACCTTCAGATTTTTTTTTTTTTTTACTTTTAGATCTTTTATTTCAGTTTCAGATTTTTAAAAAAAAATTATTTTTTTTTTCCAGTTTCAGACTTTTGGTCTGAATCTTTCGTGGATGCATGGCATTAACTGAGAGGGGCGTGGAATCATGAGTGTCAGCATAACAAAAAGGCTAGGGACCTTTCCAAATCACATTGCCTTCAAGGAATGTAAGAATTAAAATAATTCTGACTTAACACTTTACATACACCATATTTATGTGATTGACAGTGAAAAAACTGATGCCAACTTACATTTAGAAAGCTGTTTCAAACAGTGCTGAGCACCAATTGCAGTGTAAGAGCAATCAATTATGCCAGATTGTGCAGTTCAACTGCCACACTTTAACTGGTGATTTTTCCAATTTCCACATAGCACTGTGAACGCAGCGAAGTGTCGGTTTGAGATCATGGCCTCCATTCCTCCAGACCAACCTGCTGCCGCCAGCACACAGGTAAGAAATGTTAACTGAGTTTTGGGAAATCATACTAAATATTAGAATGAAGGGTAGTTTTGTGATAACACACAATTTTTTGACGTCTTTGGGAGGTGAATTTGCCAAAGCTGCAAATTAAGCATAGGGCCAACATTACAATCAAGTAGCTTAGGAAACATTCAGACAGTAGTGGGCATTTCAGGAAAAACGCAGATAATCTCTTTCAGTTGAATAAGGCTACTGCCGTCACCTAATTGGTGGTAGCCGACATGCTAACATAACATTTTCTATAAGATACTCGTGTGTGTGTGTGTGTGTGTGTGTGTATGTGTGCATGTGCACAAACGGACTTGTGTCCTGTGTGTGCCTGTTTTTATTTCTGGTTAGCATGCAATGGTAGCTTGTGATAATAAGCTATTCTAATTTGCTGTGGGAGTCAGTGGAGGCAGATGACTTGCTCTCTGGTGTAGTGTCTATAGTTGGTTGGTCCAAGCTACTGAATTTTGGTGTTATTTATTAGTTTATCTGTGTCAGTATGTATTGATATGTTTATCGACACATATCCCTAGACTTGTCTTAACACCATCACCTGCAGTTCAGTGGGAGTAACATTATGGTAAAACTAGAACTGCACAATTTAGGGTTAAGATTATAAGGTTATTTTTTATCATTTTATTTATTTATTTCGGGCATGTTCATATAATCAGAGTTCATCACACACGATTTCAGTTTTATAATACAGCACATGGCTGAAAAGGGCACGGGAGAAGCTAATAGCTTATCAGAGTCCCGCCCCTATTTCCCACAAAATACATGATTCACTCATTCATTTCAAACATCAATTTAAACATTCATTTTATAATACAACAGCAGAGCTGCTGTCTGTATCTCAGACCGACAGTCCGGAGGATGTGCGTGTCTGCACACGTGTCCAAATCTGTCCATCTCTAGTGATGACAGTCTCTTTTGTTGTTTAACGACTTTCCTCTCTCCTGTATTATTTGGGTCCAACGTCTGCGGTAGATTGCAGTGCAGTGGATGAAAGATGGTGTGCATGCCCATGCCTTTTTCTTTTATTCATCCCTTTCAGCTGAGGTTGCATCCGCTCGTGCCCTCACCACTTCCTCTCAAGTTGTGGCGTTGTCCGCGCACACCCTGGTCAGTTCTTCTTTGGATGTTGAGATATTAGAGCGCATTCTAGCCACAGCCTCCCAGGTAGTGGCTGTGTCTATCTCACGCTTGTCTGCTAAGCCGCAGTTTTTCTCAGCTTCTGATGTTGCAGTAACATGCCAAATCCCAGGGCTAGCAGGCCCATTGTCATGCCTGTGAATAGGTACACATCCTCCACATCAAGTACTCCAAGACACACCACCCTCCATTTTTCCCATCCGTCCATGATGTACCCTGCCAGAAAGGTCCCGTCTGGGCATGCTGGTTCACCAGAGCCCGCCCGTCTGGTTGAGAACACTCTGTCGATAGCGTTTAGTGACCAGCTAAGCAGTTCCATCCTACACAGGTTTTTACTTTTCTGAGTCTGTCACAGAGTTTTCCTCTGCTCATTTTAAACAACAAAGAGTTTTTGTGATTTTTTTTTTGTCACGTCCCACTGTTTTTACTGTTATTGTATTGTATTTATATACTGCTTTGTACATACTTATTGTATCGTTATTCT
>JAQLOL010014461.1:0-11253 GCA_029783665.1 Naso thynnoides
CTCTTAAAAACCCTCTTTATGTGATGTTAATTGCGGAGTGTTTTAACAGGTAATAATTCTTAGAGGAATCAGATGAGTTACTTTGTAAATTTGATGCAAATATGATGCTAATTCTATCCAAAGCAGACCATATGCCAGCACAAATTAACATCATACAGCATCAGGTGCACTGAAATTTATATGCAGGTTATAATTATGTTTACAAACTTGATGTGGAATATGAAATGTTTTACTGCCTCATATAAAGAGAAGTGAGCTATAGACAACTTTGGATTTCTAGTATAAACTAGCATTTTGGTGACAGTTTTATTTGGTGCCGTTGGATTTCAGCTGATGGTATTATGGTATTTTGTCTCCAGTGACAGATCACGTCAAATACATTGCCTATTAATAAGAAGAAGGATACATACATATATATATTTATATATATAATATGATTATCATATATCATATCGTTTCTTGAACACCAAGCCTCTCTTGTATATGACTTCACAACATGACTTCACTAGTTAACAAGTCCCATTTGAAGGCAGCATTTCATACAGGCTCTGAGCAAAACTAACATAGGCCTTTCACCAAGATCCAACCTTTGCAAAGCGTTACACCCAGGCTAATATCTGAAACATCTGCATTTGTCATTAATCATAGCTTATATTAACGTTTATAGGCATTTGTCTCACGCAGTACATGCTGTGTGAGGTATATATATACACACACTTTGTATTAGACACACTTAAAGGAACAGTAACAAACGTATGTAGTTTTTATCTGTGCTTACAAAAACAGACTAGTTTTGGGGTTCTTTTCAAGCTCAGTTAAAGACTCGATAGTAGCGAGTAGACTGTATAAATATGCATTTGTAAAGAACAAATTTATATCTGTCCTTGCACATTATGTGTGTTATGTAAGTATGGTGTTGGACCACGATCCCCCTGTTGCACTAATCCTAAAACAATCTACCAGATGGCCTTCCCCAGGATACAGCCACTAAAGGAGAACTAAAGGGGATGTATGCTGAGAAAATCAGCTAATATTAGACAAACTAGAGTATTTCTCATGGTACTTACATGAACAGATGGCATGAAAGCATCTTTGACTTACAGCACAATGTGAATGAAATTTAAACACACAGATTCAGATAAGCAGCCATTTATAGCACACTATATTTGTTTGAAGAAAGATTTTCTTCGCCACTGTTGCCAAGTACTTGATCATGTGGGACTTGCTCTCAATTGTTGGGTATCAGTAAATTACACTCAGTTCTGGGGCACGCTGCAGCGCACTGAAATTACATGAAGGAGGTCAAGGTGGATGTCGGGCATTCTGACATCAGTTTTCAGGGTTCAACTGCATGCTGTTGTTCAGGTTTAGGCAACAAAAGTGTTTTTTGTTAGAGCAAAGGTCACAACATTTAATGTGCATGATTCAGCTTGTTTCAGGTTAGGAAAAGACTTTGAGTTAAGTCATGCCATGAGGGTCACAAAAAAACCCAACTTTTCTTGTGCCCATGTGTATTAATCATATAGATTAAGTTTAGATGATTTCGAAACCTGCCATGATGCCGGGGTGGACTAAAATATCTCCCTGTACACACATGTAAAAAATACCATTTAATTTATTCAACACATTGATCAAAAATCTGAAACAATAATATCAGAAGAAGAAATTCCTTAAAACATCATACAGAAATGAAGACTAGAAATTAATTAGAATGTAGAATTTTATTATATTTGACAGATGACCCACCAACCTGGAGGGCATGCAGTGTTGCTCAGAAAATGCGGGGGCAGGGACAACTGGTAATGTTGCCTGGGAAGTAACATGGATGTGTTTATTTAAAAAAACAAAACAAAAAAACCCACGTTTTTTCTGTTTTGCGCACGTTTTCATAAAATGAGTGCGTGAAATAGGAATAAAACCTCCAAAGTGTGCTCAAAGTAGAAAAATATTGCAATTTAACGTGTGCAATGCATAAAACGTTTGTATAATTTATAAACTAGCAAGCGAAAAAAGAAAACATGCGTTTTTAAAAAAAATTTGCAGTATATTGCCTGGTTTGCAGTATTGCACCATATCACAATATATTGTATCATAACTCCTGAATCTTGATATGTATTGTATCGCCAGATTCTTGCCAGTACGCAGCCCCAATGTTGTCAGAGTTAATGATCAAAAGGTTTGAGTTTTTAGTGTAGTTCGAAATTGTGTATAGTTTCAAAAAATTCCATTTTTCAAAACTATACACAGCATGCATGGAACAGACATGATTTTACAAATTCTCACGAACGCTCTCAGTATCTGAAAGCGTTCGTGAGAGAGCATCCTATGTCACTGAATTCACCTTTGGCTATTCACCTAAACAGTTAATGATGTATTTGTGGTATCATTGTAATCCTTGACGATGAAAGAATCTGGGTAGACATCATCTTTTCTGTGTTATGTTTGGCTCAATGTACCAATTTCATCCTTTTATGAAAGAGTGAACGATTCCCTTCTAATTTGGCACATAGCATTTTTGTGTGTGCGCGCGTGTGTGTGTACGCTCATGTGTGTGTACGCGCATGTGTGTGTGCGTCTGTGTGCATGTGTTTGTCAAAATTTGGGTAATTCTGACTAGATCTGACCTTTCCTGATTTCCCTGCATTAAGTCAATAGACGCTGGATCTAAATCAGAGAATCTCTCTGGCTTCAGATCCTGCAAACATTTTGTCCTCATTGTAACTTTGAGGGAAACATAAAAGTTAGAACCACATATAAACAGTTAATGTGATTTGATTTGTAAAGTGACAGGTGCATTGAATAATTTAGAGGGTAGATGCCTTAGGTTTTGCTTTTCAGGTTTGCAGAAAGTTTAATACTTAATGGCTAAGAATTTTTTCAGAAACTTAGACAATTGACGTATGTTTGTGTGCTGTTTGATGTGACTTGACTTGGGTTATAACGTTACTTTAAAGGGACCCACTAGACTAGATAGCCGTATCGATAAGCAGATTAGATACGCCTGTGGTGGTGAAAATAAATAAATAAAAAAACAACACTCCGTGTAGATTATTACATTTTCTCATAAATTAAATTGGTCACAGGTCCGGATAGAACCGTCGGCCACATTCCATCTCTTGGTGAGCAGCCAAGTTACTTTCTTCATTGTCATCTGCTATGTATATCTATTTTCACTTACCAAAGTGACATCTGATTCCATCAAGAGTCTCATTTCATTATGTACTTGAAGTTAAAAGACTAAGCTACAATATTTTTAGTGTTGAAAACCTGGGAATGCGAAAATGTCTTAAGTGATGACAAGAGAGAAAATGATCAGTGACTGGAAGCTGGAATACTGAAAGTCTGAAACGAAAACGTCGGACAGTACCAACTCCTGACCACGCTACTGGATCAGATTGATGTCGAATTAATAAAAGATGATCCAGATGTTGGCCATGAAGGAGAAAGGCTGGCTGTGTTATCATGGAAGAAAAACAGCTTGGGTGAACTTGACTGTTCATCTAAGAGATGCTAAGCCAATTCTGTGGGATCTTACGAGAGCAATCCTTCATTTAAGCTGACATAGCTGGGTTAGCAGAAATGTTGGAGCCACTATTCACAGCAATCATGCCCTATGCAAAGGAGTGAAAAAATATAACATATTTGAAAACTTACCTGACTGGACAAGCCGCAAAAGCAGTAGCAGGGCTCACCCCTAACAGACAATAATTATGAAGCTACACTTGATGTTCTCCACAGATGATAGAAGGAAGGATCTCATTTTAAATTCACCTGTCAAAGCAGTTTATTCTCTCTCCTGTGAAGAAATCATCTTATGTTAGTGCACTGAGACAGCCACATGATCGATGTGAAATTCAGACTGGGAGCCTGGAGTCACCAGGAGAGGTATCAGATATACACAAAAGCATGCTATGCCCAATGCTAATACAGATGATGCCAAAAGACATGTCTCTTGATTATAGCTGTCAGGAGGGATGAAATAATGAAAGGAGGGTGTCTGATATCCTTAGTTCAGTGGAGGTTCAGAGCAGAGAGAGCTTTGCGAATGAAGAGATCATACAGCCATAAAGAAAGCCAGCCTTTGAACAAGCCAAAGTAGAATGGCGTATTTCTCCAGTGACATTAAAAGAAACTGAGCATGGCATCTGCAGCTGCACTCCACGTAGCGACCCAGAGGATACAACACTGCTTGTTCTGTGATAGTCTGGCTCTGCCCTCATTTCGCTCAGCTCAGATTTTGCTGATATTCCATCTGAGGGTAGTCTTTAGAACTGCAGAGACCATTTTTGGCTGGACCAATCAGTGACCAGCGGAAGTGATTAAGTTTGATAACGGAGAAGTCAAACACTTCTCTACCTTTATTCAGTCATTGCCTTGGCCTATTTACAAAGTGAACCGGGCTACCAAAAACCTCTGGTTATTGAAAACTATGCAATATAGGAGGAATAAAATTAGGAACAATAGGAGGAACGCTTCGGCCAGACTGCTTTTTTGCCATTACTACATGTAGGGAAGAATAGCATGACAGAGACAGCTTGAATGCATATTACACACTTCAGAGATACATAGATTGTCAAGCAGCTACTTGCATTATGTGAGCCTAAGTCACTAGACATAACACGTGAGAGGTCTGAGAGCCCAGAAGACCTTGACCTTGACCTTGATAGCGGTTTGAGGAAATCACCATCCTCATGGATGGACGGTACCAAGTGGAGTTGCCCTGGTGAAAAGACGCCATAGGACAACTACTGCATCACCAGGAAAAGGCTGGAAGGTTCAAAAAGAAAAGAATGAATTTTACACTTAACAGCAAATACAATGGAGTAGTGGAAGACTACCTAAACAGAGGAATGGCTGAGGAAGTGACAAGGGACAGTACATCATTACCTGGCACTGAGACATATAACCAACCTCATCATGATGTATTGAGAGAGGATAAAGTGATAACCACACTGCAAGTTGTGTTTGATACTTTGTCTCACAAAGATAGAAGTCCTTCATGTAATGACTGTATTCTAACAGGACCCCATCTGAACCCAGATATGATGAGCATTATAAGTAGGATCAGATTGTATGAAGTTGCTAATGTGGCATTTCTGCCAACGTAACTGTCAGAACAGGTATGGGATCGCTGTAAGGTTCTTGTGGCTTATAGGCCCGCCAACTGAAGGTAAGGAGAAGAAGCTGCATATAATAAGAATGACCAGAGAAGTGTTTGATTGTCTAGGATCCCTGAACCCCTTTTACAATCCAGATAAAGTGTCAGTTTCAGAAAATGTGGGAGAGAGGGCTTAGGTGGGATGAGAACTTTCCAACTGATTTGACAAGAAAATTGCAGCAACTGTTCAGAGCTTCCTCAACCGTGCCCGCTGTCCATTTCACAGTGGTACAGAACAAACGTGCAGCTACAGAACAGCCGAACCATAAAACTATACATGTTTTGTGACTCACGTGAAGGGAGAAAGAAGAGATGGAGAAATAACGAGAGGCGGAGTTCTATCCAAGTCTGGGGTGGACATGGCCACGCTAGAGTTGGTGAGTCACTGGTAGATAAAATGATTAATATTTTTTACAAAGGTAGGTAAAACCAAACAGAGCTAAAAAGACATTATATCATGTTTACACACATCAGCTGGTACTGGTATGACTTCGGTTGAATGCTAATTCTCTGTGTCTACCGGATGTCTAGATAGGCAATGACAGGTGCTACAATTCATTTTTTCTTAAGATGCCGTGGATTAAAACAACTTTTTCTCTTTGTACAACGGATCAGACTGCCCCAGTCCAGATAAGAAGAGGAGAACAGTGGGCCAGGGTAAAGAGCAAGCTACCCGAAACGATTCTTCGGTGGTTGTCATAGAACGATATGTCAAACCAGAACCAGAAGAAGAAGAAATAGAAGCAGGAGGAACAGGAGAGGTAAAAGACAGCCTGAATATGGTGTGAGAAAGTGCAGGTAGATTCTCCAGTGGCAACAAACAGGCCTGTGTTACATGTTTTTAAGTCATTTGTCTTTATCACAGTGATTACAGCTTGAACTTTTACTGTTAAAACATAAAAACAGAAACAACTTATTTTTTGTGGACACAGAATTTGATGTGTTTCATACAATCAAGTTTCGTCTAAACTCTAAAACTGTTTGTGACTCAGGTATGTGTCCTTTGAGTGTTGTTGCAAAATAATACCTCATTCAAATTGTGGCATAAATTCTCATCATACAAGTCATTCTGTGGTGAAAGGAGAAACAGGGGAGGAGAAATGAACAGACTCCCAGCTTACTGTCGCCTCAGACCTTCTCACAACAAGCAAAGCAGGCAGCAGTTCAGAAGATGGGAAAATCTACAGAACCTGTATATTGTTTTCTTTAACTGAATGCATAAAATAATGTCACTTGTTGATTGTAGTTTAACCAATGTGTTCCCGTATTTCACAATTCATCTGTCTCTGATGCCTCTCTGTAACTGTGTTTATCAAGGCTCTTAACTTGTTCCCGTAAATTCGTACATATTACCCCCACTCTTGCAGACCTCCACTGGCTAACAGTTACTTGAACGATTGATTTTGAGATTTTATTGCTTGTTTTTAAAGCCTTACATGGCCAGGCACCATCTTAGATATCTAATCATTTGCCTCTAAAGGTGATCGGGCCTTTTCTATTTGAGCCCCTAAACTGTGGAACTCCCTGCCGGAGGATCTCAGATTGGTGAATTCTGTGTCTGCTTTTAAACCATCACTGAAGACTTTCTTTTATCATAGGGCGCTCTTTTAAGCATTCTGTTTTTCTTATTTTCTTCATTTTAATATCAATTTTCCCTGTTCTCTTCATACATGGCATCTATTGTGATTTCTACATCTTGTTTTTGTTTTGTTTTTACCAAATGGATTTTATTGTCTGCTTGTAAGGCACTTTGTAACTATGGTTTTGAGAGGTGCATTATAAAGTTTTTTTTTTATTATTATTACAAAAATACCATTGAAATTGTTTTCTTCAATAGAAATTTTTCTTGATTCTTCAATTTATTTTTGTGTCAAAACAGCTGATTATTTTTGTCACTTCAGCGTCCCTTTCTATTTGTACGCCACTGGCACATAGTTGTACCCCTAATGCGAAAAATTAAGCACACTAAAGTCAAACCTTTAGTGCTTCTTGGCCAAAGCATCAGGCATCTCGTAGCCCTTCAGGTATCCCTCATAATATTAAAGACCCCGTGAAACGGAAGGCAGAGTGTGATTTGGTTCCACTTATCAACGTGTTTCTGGCAAAAACGGGCCTCTAGGTTGTTGGTTGTTGTCGCAGACATTGAAAGTGCGCTGACAGTGTTGCTGTGTGAATACACAGAGCAGTACAACCAGAGTACAACAGGACATTATACACACCACGGGAAGATGTTATGAACACTGACATGACATCCTTTAGTTTTGCAACATTTGTAGGACTTACACAACTGTTACTGTGCAGAAACAATGACTATATTGGCTGAATAATGATAGAAAAAAAAAACCTTCCTCCTTACAATACTAGGTAAGCTAACACCAACTGAGGCTGTGTGCTTATTCATGGAACTGTGCAACACATTAACGGACCTCTGCTTATTTTATGAACACAGATACAATGTCTTGATGTTTTCTAACGTATCTAGGACTCCCACAACTGATATAGTTCGGCAAACAGCAAACATAGTTGCAGTTAAATACAGAAAGTGGTAAGTCTCCCTCTCCTCTGAACAGGATTCCCCGGAATAAAAATCAAGTAAGCATTTTCATTGGACAAAAACAAAATTAGAAACATCTTTGAGTGCAGGATGAGTTATCACAAAATTAACAATGTTTTCCAATCAGAGAGAAGACCAGATTTCAATGTAAAAATACTAGAAATGATTTTTTCAACAAATTTGTGATATATGATAGAGATACATGAACAATTAACTCAGAGACACAGGATTGAAGCTGGAAAAATGTATTATTAATTTCATGGGGACTTTAACCTTTAACTTGTATAACCCATTAAACTGCATCAGTATGTTCCTGAAAATTCAGAAGAAATTACTTTGATCTATAAATATATAAAAGTAAAGATGCAGTTGTCAGCATGCATGGGCAGGGGGTGTTATTATTGACAAATATGTCCTTCATACAGACAACCCTCCATCACAAGTCACTGATTTTTGACAGAACTGCTCATTTGCCCAATCATAATAATTATGTTGGCTGTGACAGAATAAGTTAAGATTTTATAATTAGGATATTGTTATTTAAAAGGTCAACTTGGTAGTTGTCAAACATTTTAACAACATCTCACAGTCTGGATTCTGTGACGCTGGCTCAGGTGTCATCACGTCACAAATGTGAATCTGTGGGCCTGAATTCTCTGAAGCACATTGAAGGCTGGACCACAGGAGCACATGAGCCCCACAAACACGTTATTCCCTGAGTGAGAAACTTTCAGGATTGGTCAGACAGTCATTAGACAGTTGCTCAAAGCAACCAACCAACAGTTGTCTAGAAGTATCCAGAGGTTGTTTCGACCAAGAGAAAAACACATCTTGAGAGGAACGCACATAATTACAAAAAAAACATTAGAACAAATGCAAATCTTCACTGTATCACAACAATGGGTGTTACTCTGTGGAACAACTGTGATGACGAGCTGAAGAAATATGATTCTTTATCCAAACTGAAAAAACTGTTCAGAAACAAAATATTGAATGATAAGTACCTGGACCAGCAGTTTCCTGTTTTTGTTATTTCATGTTGGTGGAAAGTTTGATGGTTTTGATGGTACGTTTTACTTTGTTGTTGTTTTTTTGTCCAAAAGAGTTGACTTCATTATGATGACTGTGCTAAAAATCATGGACACTGATTGTTGTATACTGACTTTTAAATATCTGTGACATATGTGTATAAAATCAGAGGGGGCAGGACGAGAAAGTTTTTGTTTTTGTTTTTGTTTGTTTTACTTTTTCTTACCTCTTTGAACATGAACAATATTGTTTGAGTTACTTACATGTTTCTTTTTATTGCTTATAAGTTTTACTCTCTATTTTTTTTTTTTATCTTTGTGTCTGTATGATTTTAACATGTTCTTAAAAAAATTACAAAATTTTGTGTTTCCTAACTGGTCGTATCCTTTTCAAAATTAATCTGAGCAAAGGGTCATTACATTGCCAGCGGATATTTCTGTGTCTGTGACGTGTGTTTGAAGCTAAAGCCTTGGACACACCACACGACTTGCAAAGTCATCGGGTCTCTTGACTGTACACACTGTACAGCTGTCTGTTTTGTATTGTGAGTCTTTTAATCATGGAGGTTGTCACACCACATGACTGATCACTGACAAGCGCATACGCACTACAAGATCCTGTCACTGGGAGGGGCCCACGACGGGTGTGTGTGGTCCCCAGTCACTCAGTGAAGAAATGTTGTGACGCCATGGTAAAATACAGCTCCAACGTTATTGTTATGTAGCCTACCACCTGAAAAGCCAACATTGAGGAGCGTTGTTGTCATTGTAAAATACTTCCTGTGCACTCTGCTCTGTGTTGCTCAGAAAGCGCGAGAGAAAGAGAGCAGAGCTGATCGAATAAGCTTAAAGTAAATGAAAGAGAGGGAACAGTGGTAACGAGAAAGTCAGTGAATCAGAGAAATAAAAAATTATTTTTTGATCGTTTCACAGTGATTAAGTACAAATTAACACCACCAGACCCTCACACTGCTGTTTATTTTGCTATGTGTGGCAAATGTAGGTTACTGCATGTGCTGGTGTGTGAATTTTGATGTAAATTGCGTCTGTCAAGTGTAACAGGTTTTTTAAGCTCTTGCCTGTGGGCCGTTTAGCAGGTCAGGCCACCAGGAAAAGTCCCAGGACTCCTGATGGCCAGTCCAGCCTTTGGTACCTGCACACCTGCAATTCAGCCAGATATCTGGCATGCTAGATATCCTGCGACACTCCGTCACGCTGTCAGGGAGCTCATGATTGCTTCCTTAAACAGTTCACCTGTCGACCGTCGTTCTCGGGAGCGCTCTGATCCGAGCTATGATCTCTATGATCTCCAAAAACTGTCACAGACAGCAAAATCAGGGCTAAAATCCTGTAGTCTGAAGTGAGCACAACCAAAGCCAAAAATGTCTCTGTATCAGCTGTTATATACTCACATAGATGTTGTTATATTGAGTTGTGATTGAGATTCTTACCCAGTGTGCATTTTGGTAAGAGACAAATTGACGTTTTTTGCTTGAAACACATCACATTATCACGTTATCACCGTGAGTAGACGTGGGACAGCAGGAACTTCCTGCTTCTCTCTGCCAAGGATGAACGCTGTCACCCTGGCGGGAGCTGGCACAGAGTGTAGGTACAGACAGACAGGTGGCGACTACTTTCCCACGTAGTAATTTGGCCTTTTTTTAAATAATATCAAAGACAACTCATATTATATACAAGTACAGCTTCTTAGAACAGAGGAAACTGCCTGATTTTATGCACTTGGCAACATTTTTGAATACAATAGTTTGTCAATCAAATCTGACATTCAAAGATATGTTTGGTAAATATGCTCTTGCAGCTGCAATCATAACCTTCTTTTTTGCATAAACAGCATAAGAATGTAATTTTTCACACCTTACCCAGATGCAGTCCAGCCATATACGAGTTTATTTTGCTAAACTTGTTGCCTAATGTTTTACATATATCTTTTTGCTGAAATAAATGTGTAATTCTTAACTACAATGGCAGGTTAAAGAGAAAGACTTTTTTATTTTTTAAGTTTCATAGAAATAAGAGAATGCTAACTGGTATTGAGATACACAGACACTGACCTGCGAAAGTGAGAAAAGAAATGTGAGCAAAACTTGTATTTTTTTTTTTTTTTGGCTGAGTTATAAAGTTATGGAGCTATTGCTCCATAAGGGCATAAGCCTTACTGGAGAAGAGAGCCTGTCCACCTCACTTTCTAATTCCAAATCTTTAGTTAGTAGGTTTGATCCTTTGCAGGGTTGCAGGGCGGCTGGAACCAGTCCCAGCTGACATTGGGCGAGGGCGGGGTTCACCCTGGACGAGTTGCCAGTTCATCACAGGGCTGACATATAGAGACAAACAACCAATCATGCTCACATTCACACCTACGGGCAATTTTAGAATTTGCCAGTTGACCTGCATGCCTTTGGGCTGTGGGAAGAAGCTGGAGTACCTGAAGGGTAAAGGTCTTTCTTGCTGGTAGGCAAAAGGACCTGGATCCGAACCTATTTGAACTTTCT
>JAQLOL010014462.1:0-11250 GCA_029783665.1 Naso thynnoides
AAAAGGAACAAATTAATGAAAATCTTCTGCACATAATTATCATTATTGATAAAATGGTGTGAGAATCATTAGTCCACATACCGGCTGCCTGTGAAGGGTTGACACCTTAAAACTGATTGCAGGTAGTGAATCATTGATCATATTCATAACATTGCCTGAGGCATGGAGATGCTCCACTGCTGGCATTTCTGCACACGCACCCACATACACACACACACACACAAAAACCTGCTTACATGCTCGCGAAGGACCGGAGGGACCGGATGAAGAGTTAAATAATGCATTCATGAAGAGATGTGAAAAATATATACAGGTTTTTTGAGGCTTTTCACTGAATATTTCAACAACTGCTACGTGAAAAACTAAAAGCAATGAATTAGAAATTAGAGAGCAACATAATTTTCATTGCAGCGTTCAAAACTAAAGACACATGTATCAGTTAAATTATATAAACGGAGACACAGACTGTTACCTGAAAGCAATGCTGCTGTTGAATAATTAAATGCTGTGAGTCAATCAAAGAAATTCCATTCACACCAAATTCTACCGAAACGTACTCCGAGACAGGTGTGTCCAAACTTGGACAAACAAAATCCAAAATATCTACAGCTAATAAGAAAAAGGGTGTGCATCAGTGGATGCTTGAATCGAAACTTAAGGTTGATTCACGGACATTCACTGTGTTTTTATAGCTGTAGCATATTTTTCTGTGATGTGTTACATTAAACAAAAGCACCGAGGAATATTTTTGTTGCTTTGTTGAGGTTTTTGTTGTTTGTCCGACACAGTTTCATTGGAGGAACAGCTGATTTTTTGTGCACTGCAGATTCTGCTTCCCACAATGCATCCTGCTTCTCCGCAGTTTATTTCATTCACCTGTCATCTCAGGTGTTCATCAGTCTCTGATTAGACTGCTGGACTGTAAATGCAGACAGGTCAAGGGTCGTGAGGTCTGAAGATGGGAAACACTATCTTAGATAACATTTAATCACCAACAGCTCTCACTGTCGCTGATGTGTTTGGGTCCTTAATTTTGTGGGAAATTGCACAATTGAAATTCAGCTCAGCTGCCTGAGCCTCCCAGTTCATTTGCTTCAGAGCCGGATGGCTGCTCAGTCTCATGTTCTGGGATGTGGAGTAATTATTACACAGCCAGCTCGCTTCAGTCTGCATAATTGCTTCCAGTGTTTTCTTCTTATACAGTGGCTGGTTAAACACAGCAGCTCTGACACAGGGACTTTTGTTTTCCTCTGCAGGGACCAACGAAAATACTGACAAAGATTCTGAGCACAAGCATGAACAGGGACAAGGTCACTTTGATCAAAGGATTCTGGGATATTTGTCTCGGCCAGCTGTCTGTGAATGTTCTCATTTGTCCAGGTCATAGTTATCTGCCACATTTCACCTCTTATCCAAGGGGCTTCATCAGTCCGGTCTCAACCAGATGGAACGTGTGACAAAGTCCAGCAGGGGTCCATTTTTTAAAACCAGCACCCACCTGTACCTGTGAAGCTCCGTACCAGAACCGACCTGTTACCCATCATCACGTCTGAGACCCACTCGTACCAGTTAATGAAAGCCCCGCGACCCAACCTGTGGTTAAACACACACACACACACACACACACACACACACAGAGGCTACAGTCACTCAAAATGAAGTGGAAGCAGGTGAAGTCCTCTCCTTCGATGCCGGCGTCGTGCTTGTCGTTGATCCTGACATTCTCCCGCTCATCATCCAGCCGTCTCTGATCACACTAGCTCAACTGAGAATCAGCGTGCTCTGCATAGCTCAATGTTCGGCATTAAAAAAACTCCTCTCTACAGCGCTCTATTAGTACAGCAAACTTCTCCCAAGTGTACAGCTGAATCCTCGGCAATGTCTCCATTGGCTAATTTTGCCTTTATGTCATCCATTTTGATGTAACACTGCGAAGTATGAACTAGCAGCAGCCAGCAGCTAACTACATCTCTGTCAGATCAGTGACAAAATTGATGATGGGGTCAAAATGATGAGGTCAAAGGCTGCCATTTGGCAATGACTTTCAAAATAAAAATAATTGTGGCTGAATAATAGTGATTTATAGTGCACATTTTAAAAATCTGTTCTATTCTGAAAAACAACAGACAGTTTTTGCTTTCACCCACTGCCAACATGCCTGCATGTAGACCTAGTTCATTTTTACCCATGCCTGTATCTGTAAATTTATGTATGATTTTTCACCCGTTACACGGCCTTTTTGCAGGTTAGCCGTCAAATTACCCGACTCGCTGCAGGACTCTGCTGCATGAGTGCTGAAAGTGATTTTGAGGGAAACTTAGTGGACATCCTAAAGGTCACTAACCCTGAGATGCTGACTGATGTGTTTCGTGTTCAAAGTTGTGTCATCCTCACAGTATGGCACATCAAAGACCATGAACATGTTTGTCTAAGCGTCGTGAACAATGAAGTTCAATCAAGTGATAAACAGATGTTGACTGAGGAGAAGAAAAGCAAAAACAAAAAGACCTTCAACACAGAGTTCACGTCTGAATCTGTTCATAATACAGATCTCTTCAGACTGTCAGTTATAAAATCCTCTCTGTCACCTTCGAGTCCCTCCGTGACCCCCCCAGTGACTACCTGACCTCTGCTCACCTGGACACACAGTCCCGAACCTCCGCACTCTGACACACCTGCTCGTCATTCCCCACATGTTATGCTAGACCTTTCAGTGCCACAGCTCCGATCTTCTGCCAGGCTCTCCCCGCTGAAATACAAAATGCCTGCTCACTGCACATGTTTAAAAAACTCAAACTCCACCTGCTCACTCCCTCACCTGTTCACCTGTTTACCATAGTCTGCAACTTCTCCTACCGTTGTCTTCCTGGCAGACATTCGTTTACTTTCTGGTTTCAGTTTTGTTTATTTATCCAACTATGTGAAACATCCTTGGCTCTCATAAGAGCCACCATATAAATCTGACCCCTTCTTTACAAAAGTATTTTTTTTACAAAATATATTGTGATGTATTTGGGCTGATATGGTCAACAGAATTCTCCATCTTGGTTATGTAGCACCAAAGTGATAAATGTGATTAGAAATGAGCTGATGATTGAACATTTCAACATGAAGACGAGCAACAACAGCAGAAGGTTCAGAGGGTTAATCCCTCTCACATCCCTAACCCTCAGATCACCATTCTGAAACTTTACACACTACCCAAAAGTGAACAAGCATCTCGACCATAAATGGCGTAAAACCAGCGGAGGGCTGCAGCAGCATGGCTGTGTGGATGAGATACAATGATCCCGTGGGGAAATTAGGTCATTGCAAAAACAAAAAAAGCAATAAAAGGAAGAGACAGAGCATTTAAAAACAATTTGGACAAACAGAAAAAGGCTTCACAGAGATATGAGACAACTTTAAAAAAGAGCGTTCTGCTTCAGTGTGAATGATGCCCTGTGGCAGGCTGCATGGTTGCCATGGTAACCAAGTCAATTATGTTAGTGCCTTGATGACAGATGAAGTCAAATCAAATTCCAGAGTTCTGTGATGTCTGAAGAGGGTTTCAGTCTTGTGTCATTTACTTATACAAATACAAACATATGACAAAGTCAAAAAGACAGTTTTTCATTTTTACTTTGTAAATCCGGATTTTGTGTTTCAGGAAAATGTTCTAGGCTTGTAGAGTCACAGGAATTTCTCCAGAATAACCAGGATCAACTCCGGCGGCTGCCACACAGCTGCGTCTGATGGGATCAAGCTGTAACTCTTTGCTGCTCTTCATCTCCCTGCTCATCCTGAAGCACACCTCTTACATACAGCGTTATGAGGTCGAGCAGGGTCGTACAACAAAGTGCAACAAATTACTGCTTGTAGGGACGGACAGTGCAGGTAAAATAATAACATCACCTCTGACACGGCCACTTTTTCGTAGGCCGGTGTGAACAAAGCCCCCAGCTCATAACTGGACTTGAACCAAACACCTTAAATCTGTGCCTGTCTCATATTTGCATGTGTGTGTGGTTAATTGTCAGCTGCTCTCTTTGATGGAGTCGAGTAATGAGATATCGTTACAAACGGAGGGAGCAGCAGCGCAGGCCGGTCAGTATTACTCTCTCAATAATAACATGATTTCCTAGAAGAAGATAAACAATGGATTAGGTTTGTTTGCTTTGCAGAAGTGTTAATTATACTGCTGGTGATTAAAGCGAGTGTCCCCCTGAAACACCGAGTGTGTGTGTTTGTGGTTGTAAGAGAGGAATATGGAGGTGAGAAGGTGAAACAAAGCCCAGAGGAATGGTGTGCATGTTGAAGAGATAATTAAAGGAGGAGAATTTCTTTCTGTTTCTTTCTCTCCATCTGTTTTTTGGTTTCTTTTCTGTTTTGTTTTGTTTTGGTTTGTTTTTTTTTGTCTCATGTCCTTTGTGTATTTGTTAACACGATGCTCTTTGAAATATATCCTGTAGCATCTCAATGGACCTCTTGTCGACATTTAGCTCATAAAGAATCAGCACTCTGTTTGTGACTCGTGTCCATCAGCAGAGGTCGTCTCCGTCTTCTCCAAATGTCCAAATGTGACCATGTGTTACTTCAGTAGATGTCAGGCTGCATTTTTAAAGCCCATTCACTGCCATTAATGTTGAAACAGGGGATAGAAACACTATAGGACAGGTGAGAGCTGCTAGCTACAGGTAATTCACCCTTCAACAGAGAACGACTGAGTTTATTTGGTCAAACATCACTGAGAGAGAGAGAGAGAGAGAGAGACACACAGAGAGAGAGAGAGACACACAGAGAGGGAGGAGATCCCGGAGCTGTGGAGACCAAAGTTATTAGTCCTGGAAAAATAGTTCCTTCCACGCTGTCTCACATTTTCAGCTACTTTCTGTAACGTTTATTGAATATGGACAAAATGTCAACAAACACCATGTCTCATAGATAAAGCTATTTTGGAGAAAATGGGCGGGGCTTATGTAACCTATGTGGCCAATGACATGTGGGAACACTTTAAAAAAAACCAAACCACCTTTAAACTAATTAAGGACTTTAATGTTGCACTTTCCTCTGAGATTACTTACTGATCATCCGACACAAAGTTCCGTTGCATGAAACGCTGCGCTGGCGCTTTACAGCACTAACAAAAGTTAAATTATAAATGCAGTGCCATGAAAGTACCAAAGTTACGTACTCCACCTTCAGGCCTTTCTGCCCCTCGGTGCAGTTTTTCTTCAAACTGCTGACTGGTCATGAGTGCTTTCACACAGAACTTGAATATCACACTACAAAAAAGCATCATTATTATTTTTCACATCGAGGTCGATTTTTCTGAGCTGCAAACAAAGGCATCAACCAAAAGTGACGGTTGTGTGAAATGTAATTTCCTACGTCAACAGTGACTGATTCTCAATCTAAATTACAACACAATGCAACAACATCTACGTGATTATTTAACAGCTGGTGGAAGAGAAGCCTCCACCCGTCCTTGGCAGAAAGAGGCAGGAAGTCACTACCGATGTAAATAGTTTTGATGGATAATATTAAAATTAATATTAATATCTGAACAATTTGCATGTTTGTGTAGTTTATTCCTTGCAGCCTATCAGAAACTAGGACAACACATGCAACCAAAAGCACACAGTGCAGAATTTAAACAGTGTGCTTCTAAGTATTCTAATACTGTTAGGGGGTAGGGCTCTTGAAAACTTTCCTAACACCTCAGTGAATCAGTTTGGGAAGTTTTCCAATCAGAAAAGACCTTTTGACTTTTGACAGAGACCTCCAGAGTCAAAGTGATGAGATAAACAGAGATGAAAGCCTCAGATCTGCTGCAGTACAGTGAGCTGTCAGGGGGTTTGAAGGCACTAAACGGTCTGAATATTAAACTTCCACTTTAATACAAAAATGTATTTTAATTCACTGTTTGACTTTGATTTTACAGACTGAAGAGCAGACTGACTATTTTCATAATCAAATCATTTACAGGCTATTTTCCTATTGATCAGATAAACATGTAGTCTATAAAATAAGTTTATAATCCAAAAAATAAATGTAAGAGGCAGGTCCTTCACTTCTGATGTTCGACAAAAAAATGTTTGGCTTTTTTTTTTCTTAAAAAAAAAAGAAAAAGTTTTTGATTCTTTCATTCATTTCCAGTCGCTGGACAAATCATTTCATCATTTCAGTAAAGGATGCAAAAATCAAACCTGCTCTCCAAATAAAGTCTTGATAGCTCAGCTACCTGCTGACATAAGAACCTATCTGCACCTCACTGTGTGTAATTCATCACGATCAATTTGAGCTAAGGCAACAAAAAGTCGAGGAAGCTGTGGCACTAAAAACATCAAAACACCATGACAGCAGAAACACTGAAAGGAAGTAAATTTAATGTGGATCAGTTATGTCATGGAAAATGTTCACGCGGGGGCGGGATTGCAGGTGTCTCACAATTTAATCAGATCCCACAAATCTGGATCTTTACTGTGGGAAAGTCCTGCAAACGTTTACGGCATTGATATCATAAGTAACCTGTAAGCGTCCAAACACAGGAAGAGGCAGTCCCTTTTAAACTGTAGTTAAAAGTGAGTGGAGAAGCAGCAGAAATGACCCACGCAAAGAAATGCTGGCGTTGATGCTCGGCCTCCACTAAGTGCACGCGCGATCCTGCAGCCGGAGACAAACCAGCTCAGAGCACCTGTGGAGCACCTGTGGAGCACCTGTGGAGCACCTGTGGAGCGTGGCTTGGTGAGCAAGGTGACAAGCAGTGCAGCTCTGCCACTCACACTGAAGAGCTGAAAATAATAATAATATCCACGCTAATTATACATGAATTATTATACAGGAGTCTAAAAACCTGAATTTTCAGAAAAAAATCCACTTCATGTTGGACACGAAGCATCTGTGTGGTGAGAGCAAAATTGCTGCACATGATAAAACGCTGGATGAATCTCTCAGAAACAGAGCTGACTGAACCAAACTGCTGCATGATACTTTTTATTGAAGCTGTCTCAGAAAAACAGCTCAAACACCTCAGTGAGATTTATTTCTGCTACATTAAAAAAGTGCAGTCTTAAACTTTGAGCTGTTTGAATGACATTGTCCTTTCACATTAAAGGCGGCAGATGTCAGAAGGTAACATCCAGGCACATTTATTCAAACTGATAAATATTTAGTCCACAGGGTGCTTTACACTTTGACTTAAGTAAAGGACTTAAAAAAGTATCTTAGTTTCTACCCCAGTTTATTTTTAGATAAGTATGTGCACTTTCACTTAGAATATGTGTTCAGCTACCACCTCTGAAGACAAACAGGACAACTAAGATGCGCAATTTAACTCTAGTTAGTTCCCACCCCCCCCACCCCACCCCTCAATCAAACAACTGTCTGATAACAAATGAATCATTTGAGGAAGTATCACTGATTCCAGCTTCTCATATTTGAGAATGTGATGATTTTAAATGAAAGCTGAAAGGCTTTTGGACTGTGGAACAGCATTCAAAAGGTGAAGAAGTCTCCTCTGAGTGATGAAGAGTGACTGATGGCAAATCTATAGATGACCAACAAACATTGTTTCCCTCTGCATGTCTTTCTGCACTGAAAGTTTCTGTGAAAAGTACTCATACCAACAGGCAAACACAGGTGAAGACAACCCTGTGAGCAGTCCTCTGTGGATTTGACAGACAGGTAGCTTTGGCTTCAGCTGTGGCTGTTAGCTGCCAAACACTGTGAGAGTCAACACATTACTCTGTTTCCTAATGGACCAAACAGCTACTGGGTCTGTGTTTACACTCATTTCTGAGAGAGGATATAAATGTGGTGCTAAACTTGCCAAGTGCCTCCTCCTCCTCACCTCTCCGTCCCCCATGTGAGCCACAGCAGAACGACGAATCGAGTCATGCGAGTATCTCGTCATTAACTTCCACTAACACAGTGAGAGCTGAATGGATAGCCTCCCTTTCTGTGTCGTCGCTTTGGGAATGGGCTTTAATGGAGCGTCACAGACGAGGACAGGCTGGGTGATTGTGTGTGTTTCCATGTTTTTGTACCGGTCTGAGTCCACAGCCGTATTTCCCGTCCTTCTGTCTGAGGTGTTTGTAAAGAGACGATTAGACGCCTGCTTATCGGCTCAGGAGGAAGTCAGGTTCAGACAGGAACCACTGCGGTTCATTGCAACTTTATTTTAGGTTCTTCTCGTGGCTGGTCATCGTGTGTCATTTGTACTTGTGTTAAAATCTGTGTGTGGATCTGTACAGCTCACACTGATAGTTTGATCCGTTTACAGTTATTACCGGACAACATCAGCCCTTTGCAGATAGATTAGTATCAGTGTTTACGTTCTCCGATATGCTCCAATATTAAAATTGTTTTTTAAGGCTGGGAAAAAATGCAATTATGTATGATGGCTGACAGCCATCGTCCCCTGAGCCCTTACCATCGTCACATCCTGATTTAAAAAGTGTCCCTCCCCTTCCTGTCACGCTCTGGCCGGCACAGTGTGACTCACAGCGCTCAGACAGCCAGCAGGTAAAAACACAATGACACAAGTTTTCATGGACCACTGTTACAAGTTAAAACAGTCAGAGAAACATTCAACAGGCATAAAATCAGTCAATAATGTCAGTTGGAAAGATGAGTATGGAATTACATTTATGTCAAAAGTTGAGCAAGCCATAAAACACACGCACAAGCAAATTATTTTGTATCACATGCACAGATGTTAACTTTTTTTGTTTCAACACTCAAGAGAGGTATGGGCAGGTACGAGTGAATAAAAATACACAGCAAGCGCTAAAAAATGTCACCTTGTGTGTATATTAAACTCTGCAGCCTCTTGCACAAGCAGCTACTTTGCTGGCGCTGGGTTGCTGAAGCTCTCTGTCTCTCTCTCCCTGTGCGCTCGATGCTTGGTTCTGCTCGCTTGAGTCACAGACTTTTGACAGTTTGGGGGTGGAAAACAAGGCAGACCCCAGCCCTCTTATGAGAGGTTGTTTTCCAACGACGCATACACCCCCACCTGGGTGCTTTTCTGTTTGTTTGTTTGTTTTGGATTACAGCTTCTGTCACAGACAGGAAGCTCTGTGTTACCCACAAATTGGAGGAAGGAGACGAAGGTGGAGAGGCAGCGTAAGGTGAAGGAATCCCCTCAAGATTTCTCATTTGTAAGTACTGATTATATCCGTATGTTGTCTGTGCTGTTCCGTAGCCGAATGTTACTAAATGTTCTGTGGTGTTACGCTACAAGTAACATTCAAACTAAGCTTTTCTACGTAGCTACTTTAGCTTATACCTAATAAGTGTTAGCTGATATGCTAACCTAACGTTATCTATTAGGTAGTCTGTTGTTTGTGTGCGTGTGTGTGTGCATGCACGCAAACGGACGTGTGTGCCTGTTTTTATTTCTGGTTAGCATGCAATGATAGCTTATGTTAAAAGCATGCTAATTTGCTGTGGGAGTCAGTGGAGGCTGATGTCCCATTCGTATATTAACTGTCATCCTCTTCTCTCTGTAAAACAATGAGCAGGACAGACCTACAGACCTACAGACCTACGACACAGTCTCAAGTGGGCCAGTAAGGTTAGATGGTCTATCACATAGATTTTTATGATCCAGCTGATATCACAATGCTGTGAGTTTGCATCTATGAACCAAGTTATGAACTGGACTAAAGCAAAACAAATGTACTACTTGCTCTCTGGTGTAGTGTCTATAGTTGCTTTGTCCAAGCTACCGAATTTTAGTATGATTTATAGTTTGTCTGTGTCAGTACACACGTGTTTTATCGCTCGCTCAACTTTTGACTTGAATGTAATTCCATAGATGAGCCTGTCATTGTTACTAAACTCAGCGCTGTCACAGAAGTTTACTTTCTGTTTCTTGCATCTCTCCCTTCTCTCTCACACACACAACACACGCTGAGGTAACAAACATAAATATTATCCTACCTCACCTGTTTATTGTATAAAGATCAATAAACAAGTAAACACGGACTGAACAGCAGCACCAATGAAATGTAAGAGAAAAACATTCCAGTCACTGCCACCTTGCAGCATCCCCCCACCCCGAATGACACTGTCAGCGTCCTTCACAGTGTTTCATGGTGCACATCATCAGAGGCCAGTTTGGTACATCGTCAACCCTAGTTCAAACCAAAAAGCCACGCAAACTTAAACACCGCCTGCTCAAGTTAGAGACAACAGAGACACAACCTGCTGCTGTCTGAAAATACTTCCTGTAACTTTCATGTTATTGATGTTTTTTTATGTGACCGTGATGAAAAGTTCCATAACATCTGCAGGAGACAAAAACATTTCTCAAAATGTTACACTCGTCCTATAAAATCAGGGCTCTGTTTGGTTTGGATAAAAAGATGCACTGCTGGAAGTGTGAGTGTCTGTGTGTGTCTGTGTGTGTGTAAGAGTGAGAGAGAGAGAGTGAGTTCACAGTCACCCATCTTTATTTGGGGGTGTATCCTTCATTACTCTGTCTCATCAGGCAGGTAAGGAGTCACAGCGTATGTGTGTGTGTGTGTGTGTGTCTGTGTTGATAAGATTGATGAGTGCTCATCAGGGCCTGGCAATCATCAAACTTTCTTTTCATTTCTAGCCGTCTTTGACTTCCTCCATCTATCATTCTGTCATTCCCTCTGTCTGTCTCTGTTCTATTTTGAAATATGCAGATTATCAGGCAGGTGAAACATTTCCTCATCCACACAGGTAACTCCCCAGGAACTCTGTGAAACAGCACTATTCTATTCAGGAAGCAAGTAATTATGCCATGGTTCTTTTGCAATTTCTGTCCCCATCACAAACTGTAGGTGCAAGTATTGTCACTGCATCTGCTGCTGCTTCCACACAACGACTGAGGCTTGAATTTCCTAGTTGAGGCTTCTGACTTAAAAGCTGTTCTAGAGGGGTTTTCCATCAACATAGCTTAGAACATCCTGACAAAGGTGTAATATTGAGGTCTGAATTAACACCAACTCCCAGTCCAGCCCCGACCTGCTCCATCAGGTGAGATCAGCTGGCTCCAGCTGATGCTCAGTCGAGCCTCACCTGTTAAGCCACACCCTGTAAATGCCCAGGGAAAATAAAAAGCCCACAATGGTCGAGTGCTGAAATGTTGCAAAATGGAGCGGAGGCGTTCTCCTCAGCGGAGCAAACCATCCTTATGGAGATTTGTGAGGATTATGGTGAGATCATGACAAGGAAAGGGAACGCTGCTGCCATCGACAAGGCGAGGGAGGCGGCCTGGCAGCGAGGGAGGCGGCC
>JAQLOL010014463.1:0-11249 GCA_029783665.1 Naso thynnoides
TTTCTCCAGGGAGTTCAGCTAAAGACAGTGACAGCGCCATGCTGACTCCAACGGCTTGTTGGACCTAACAACAGTAACTAAGGGGGGTGTGGCTTAGCGAAGGGTGAATTCTCTTTGATCCTACCATGTACCATCTAATTTTAGTTAGTTAATTTTTGTTAACTTGGTGTTGAAGCCGAATATGAACAGATCCAACCAAACATCTCAAAACAATGAATCTAAATCTGCAACTGTAGTTCTGCCTTTTATTAGACCCCCATCGTTCATTTTCTAGAATAGATTTTTTCTGACCAAATGTCAACATCATAACATTGTGATTTCCAATCACTTCCTTGTCCAAATAGATATGAGTTTCCCAGACAGTACTGTACCCTAACTCACATGGTGTCTTGATCTGTTATTACAATTTCATAACACTACTTTCCTTGATATCATTAGGTGTGTCAAACACTTCTATTGGGGGCAAATGATTTCATATACAGCTAACAAAAAACAGGAACGTGGCCGATGCATTGCTGATTTATCCCAGCAAATACAAGTGTTGGAGAAAATATGCAGCTTTTCATAATCCAGATTTGCACAAAGAAAGAGTAAGACAAAGTTATGCTAATCATGTGATACCTGAAATCTGCACATTAAAGGGTGTAATGTCTAACCATCCCAAAACCATAAACGATCAATTTAAAATAATTCTATACAAATCTCTACAAAGAAACAGGCTTTGGTCAACCCATCTGACGCTTTTCTTAACGATTAGAAATTCCAAGAATTAGCCCAGAAGATCACTCCATTATTGCCTCCAGAACATCAAGTGATAAAAATAACACAGGCTGGAAGTTTTATGCAAAATGGAAAAACACCCAGTCCAGATGGGTTCCCATTAGAATTTTTTGAGAAGATAAGGTAATACCATCCTTTCTTCTCCTTCTACCCCTTTGTGAAACCGGCACTGATTCATTGGTTGGGTGAAAGGTTAACATAACCAAGAGCAGAAAAGTAAGAGGACTGTTGCCTCACTTCTCAAAGAGACCTAGTTATCCATCTATCATTAATGTTAGCACTAAATTCAGGCATAAGGCATTTTCAAACCAAACAGTTTTAGGAACACTTTGAGAAGAACTGGGGAGTTTCCTGGGGAACTAAACACCTTTAAGGGCTTTTTTTTCTGTTGGCATCTGCCCTGTCAAAAGAGCACCCAGAAGGGATGTAAGCAAGCTGGCTGTTGGCATATCAACATCATTTCTGCACGACTTGCAACGTACCTTTTGTGAGACATGCAAGAACAATACAGCAACACATGAATGCAACTGCATCATGCGCCACTGTTTTGTCTTGAATGTATCATGAATCTACTCACTGAATGCTATTAAATCTTAGAGAAGATACCACGACAGCAACAACAGAAAGACGTAGGCAATCTCATTTTCGAGCTGTCATTTGTGTTTTGTGTGGTCTTATTAACACAGTCGAAGGGTTTTTTAAAAAAGCGGTTGCCTGCGCTGGCTCCATTGTTCAACTCATCATTGTACACATATGTCTGAGTTTAGCTGGTGCTGTGGGAGTACCTACTCTGTAGTTGGAGCTAAAAAGAAGTCCCTCAAAACACAGTGCCAAGAACTACAATTGTTCCTGCAGTGTGGATACAATAAAAGGGGGGTTCTTAAAACTATGAAATGGTTCCTCGGGTCTGAAAATGCCAAGAGAGCCTTGAAGGATCTTAGGTACAGGTTTCTGTCATTGTGCGGATGGTGGTGGTATACACAGCTGAAAGGTGCTCTCACCTTCAGCCATATGAATGGCTCTGAGGATCATCTCCTTGAAGAGCCCCAGATCTTTCTCCCAGCCACTGGCCTGAACTTCACAGCGATGGGCCTTGGCCAAGAACTGTTGTGCCTGCAAAACCACAGAATAATTTATATTATTTTGTTGTGTGTGTGTGTTTAACAATATATCTCCATATTATATATCCATATAGCTATCCCTCGTGAGCATCCAAGATTGACAGATAATGGATGCAAATTTAAAGAAAAACTACATGTCATTTGTCAGAACAATATAGAAATGTTAAAAAACATGTTGCACAGTAGCACCGACCTTGTCACTGTCCTCTGGGTTGGCGCTATGGCCATCACCATACAGCAGAGCATACTGTCGCCATACTTCAGATTCACTGCTATGGCGGGAACTGACCCGCCCCAGCAGCTCCTTCAGCTTGGAACAGTGAGTTACTGCATGATCACCATGGCTATCCGTCAAATTTTCAACAACGGCTCTTACTAGGATCTGTAGTATCTGTCAGAAAAAAATATCATTATCATCATCACTATATGTGATGTCAGAGGTTTGAATTTTTTGGCCCTTGCAGTCCTTCAAATTAAGCAGCAGCATTGCTCAGCACTGCCAAAAAAACCCCTGACCTCTTCTGTGGTGAAAACAAGACAAGCAAAAATAAAAAGTACACTCTGAAAACAAAAACTAAGACTACTAAAAACATGTCACAGATGGACAGCTGTACAAATTACTTTAATGACCTGGATGCATCTAGCATGGTCTTCCTCTTGATGTTCATCAAAGAAATATCAGTAAAATATCCGATTTAGCTTTTTCTGCCGAGAAAAACGCACACACTAAAAAGTATTTAAGTAATCGAGTGAGTGAGAACAGCTTTTGAATAAGTGAGCTCTCTGCGGTGGTGAAAAGAGGTAAAAAGGATAGATGGAGAGAGTATTCCTGCTCAGACAGCCAGAGTTTGGAACTTTTAATGAGGAAAGTCAGTCAGTCAGCACATTTCCATGCACAGTTAAGTCAAGCTATGGTTGTAGCTCAATTAGGCCATTTCATTGGACTGCTGTCTTTGTCCCAGTATGCAAGCATCGAGGGAGAATCGATTTATTGTCAGACTTCACTACAGTAGGCGGCGATATGAATTGTTCAGCTGGTTGCTATCTGACCCACTCATGATTAGCCAAACAAGCTACAAAGAAGTTAGCAAGCGGCTAATGAAATCCTTGTCGAACTATCTGACCTGGTGGTGAACCAGTTTTCCCATTGGGATTGATCGATTTATCAATCCATCAGTCAACAAAGAAAAATGGACAAAAAGATGGCAACAGCTGTTACTTCAAAATGATTAGAAGACCTGACAAAAAAGGGACTACACTGGAAATTAGTTAAACTTCTAATATGTTCATCACTGTGGTTAGTGTCGTAATTTTTCTGCTGTATTTTACATGAAGTGGCTGCTCAAGAAGTGTTTGCTGTAGTGTCAAACTGCCCTTTTTTTCATTTTAACCACAGTGGGTGGGTGTCTACAAATCAACCAGAACTAATTTCACAAGTTAAGGACAAAATGCAGTCAAGAAAAGGTGTAACTAAGTGGATAGACCAACCATAATCACCCTTAAATACCCGTCTCTTTTTGAGGTCTCCCTCTGTCACTTCTCACTCTCCCACCAATTATCTGCCCACTGAGTTGAGCTCTAGCACAAAGTAACTAATGAACCATCTGTTTGGCTTTACGTGTGTGTGACTGGGGGGCTAATACTGTAAAATCATCTCATGCATCATGCAAGATGCCACTGAACAGATGACAGATGAAAGAAGTTTACTTTTATATCACAACAATGAAAAAGAAGCAAACTCACTTTTTTTCCTCAAGAGATTCTGCATATTGTGCCTGTGTGTGAAAGAGTGTGTGCGTGACTGTAAGATTACTGTGTGTTACATTTTAACCCCAACAGGAACAAAGCTGAGTCATGTGACCCCTATAGCTCCTTTGAAATCTCTCAGCCAGTCAAAGCATGTCTGTCACCAAACCTCCACACATTCCATAAGAGCAGAATTCATGGTGGTCCCTGCCCCTATCTCTGCTTCACTACTGTTCACTTCTGCCGCCCTGTGCCTGTGCCTGAGCTAAAAACAACCACAGGAAGAAATGACACGGAGTAAACAACCTTTAACGGGTGAGAAGGGTGTGAGGAAAAAAAAGTCTAAAAATGGAATAATTTTTAGAAGAGAGACAATTTTACGTGATATTTTAAAGGAAAGTTTTGACGGGTTCTTTCCACTGAAGACTGTAAGGGAGGGGGAACAGAAGCTGCACAACAGACTAATGTGAAATATAAACATTTTGATATAAAAATACATTTTGCTTGTTGACCATCCATCCTTTGGTACAAAGTTTTAAAAAGGAAAGGTTGATACAGGATGGGGAGGTTGGTGTAATTGTGCTGCAGTACTCGTAAGTACAGAAAGAGTTCAAAGTAGTAACCTGTCTGTAACCTATAGTTAAAAGTTGGGGTACAACATTAGTGACAGCCATGAGGAGGCACGGCAGGAAAATATTAATTTAATTAAAAATTAAAGTGCAATTTCACGTCACATTAAACCTTCATTCATAAATAGCAAAAGTGTTCTTTGATTGAAAGCTCAGTATGTCATGCACTACATATTGAAACAAAAATGGGAGGTTGAGGGGAAGAGAGAGGGAGGGAGAGAAAGAACATATGATCCAAGTCTATGACTGCATTTTTAATGTTATGCTACACTTTGACTGATATTAAGTCTCTGGTCTCCTCAGTCCTTCCTGATTCTTCACTGTCACTAATGAAAACACAGAACTGGTTTGGACAAATGAACTGGTTTGAATAAATAAGTCACAGGTTCAACTCCTCTGTTTGGCCTAAAAGCATTAGTGAAAAAAGACCGACTACACAGCAGACGCACAGAATGAGACAGAATGAGGTCAAATTATAGAGAGAAAACATTTCTTTATCAGGATAGAAGTTAAGATGACTTATAATAAGAAAAGCTAAGGAGCAAAGAGAATGCTGAACTTTCAGGCTTCATCCAGAGTCATTTATAACTCTGGACTCAAGCACATCATGTTTAGGAAAGAAGTTTAAAAAAAAGCACAAAGGGCCATTATTTACAGCATACCACTGTTCAAATCTGATCACAGTTAGATCAGCCACAGCCAGTAGTGACACACACATTATTAAAACACAAATCAAAAACTACAAACCCCAATTTCAAAAAAGTTCGGACAGGAGCATGTTTACCACTGTGTAACATCATTTTTTCTTCTAACAACACTCTGTAAGCGTTTGGGGAATGAAGACACTAGTTTTAAAGTACTGAAAGTGGAATTCTTTCTCATTCTTGCATGACGTACATCTTAAGTTGCTCAACAGTAAAGGGTTTCCGTTGGCGTTGAAGTGACATTGTTATTTTTAGATTTTCAATGGGAGACAGGTCTGGACCACATGCAGGCCAGCATGCCTGCATACCTGCATTTTTTTTTCTGCGAAGCCATGCTGTTATATATTATATATGTTATGTATATATGTTATGTACATATATGTTATGTATATTATACCCAATCATGGTACAATCACCTGTTACTAATTAACCTACTTACCTGTGGAATATTCTAGGTGTTTTCAGAGCACTCGCAAAACTTTCCCAGTCTTTTCTGCCCCTATCCCAACTTTTTTGGAATGTGTTGCAGGCATCAAATTCAGAATGTCTGTACATCTAAAAAATATATCAAGTTCATCAGTTTAAACATTAAATATCTTGTCTTTGTGCTATATTCAATTGAATATAGGCTAAAACTGATTTGCAAATTACATTCTTCTGTTTATTTTCACATTTTGCACAACGTCCCAACTTTTTTGGAATTGGGGTTTGTAATAGCAGCACTGTCAGACAAACTTACCCATCTGAACAGTTACCTTGTGTTTCTGTGGCAGTGGCAAAACATTAAAAAAATAAATATATCAGCAGTTTGAATCAAACTCAAGTTCCCTCTGATCTCTGGGGAAAATATTATGCCAAACTCCCTTTAAGAAATAGGACATTTTTAGACATAACACATAAGAAATAACATTCCTTAATCAAAACACATGAAACTATATAAATTTAAGAGGGGCATAATACATTAAAAGCCTTCTTGTCATTTAGCCACCAATAAAGTGTAAGTACAGTAGATAAACTGCATATTCATATGAACTTTACATTTCATATTTGTTACCTTTACTTTCTATCAGCCTCCTTTGGGTATTTTAGTGGGAGCAGACCACTGAACAGAGGCAAACTGTCTCAAAATTAAGTCTAGTCACATTTTTTTTTGTGAAAAGAATTCAGTATTGTAGTACAACTCATGTAGCTCCTGGGCTGTGAGACACCAAGTCAAGATGGGAAATGTACCATCAAGTCATACTCAACATTCAGAATAAAACACCAGATGTTAGTATGTTCGATACAAACTAGCTCAAACGTTTAAGAATAGCAAACCTGTGTGATCAAACAGTGGTGATGAAAGCATCCATTTGCTCCACCCAAGTCCTATCGTAGGTGCGTAGCTGGTCCGCTTGCTTCATTGCTCAGACCACAAACCTTCGGAGGATCTGTTTGTACTGCAGCTACAAGCTGTTGTAGTCACATCTGTTAGATTATACTCTTTCATGGCCTTTCATGGTTTGTGAGGTTCATGCTGTAAAGAAGACTTGCCACTATCAGATCTTACATTGCTGGACCTAACTGGAACACGTCTGTTTTCAAATGTCAGCAATATTACAATGCACTGTATGCATTTGTGTTGCAGGAGCAGATTAAAAAAACCAGCAGGAGAAGAGACCAAAGACTAATTCAATTTACAAAGTGATCAGCTTGGATCATGGAGACAGCTGCAGACCTTTTGAACTTGTGTGCTTTTACATCTTGCAGCCCAAGTGATGCAACATGACCAGCATAAACAGTCATAAACATCCTGGGTGAAAGTTGCCTTAAACAAGGCAAACAAAACCAAAGGGAGAAGACACGCTTTGCAAAACATTTTGCAATGGACCAAAAATCTAAAGTTGAGGTAGTTTGGGTATTTGGCCAGGAAACACAAAATGTCTTTCTGAGTTTTGTTTTCAACTATTCCTACTCGGCTGAAAGATGTCAGCCTTAAAGTAAACTGTTTAAAACTACAGGACTGAAATTATTACAGGGCTGAGGCAGAGAATCAGTTCTCCTGAAAATGATATCGCTGGCTTTTTTGGTTTGTTTATTCAAAGTCGGGGGTCAACTATCTACTTAGAATGTGTTGGTGAGTGTGCATGACTGTGATGTGCTCCACAGAGGCTTTTTTGTCTGTTGCTGTAAATGACTGGGCATATGAGACCACAATTAAAAAATAAACACCTAGTTAGTCTTTAACAAGATTTTACAAGCTATGTTCGACATGTGACTGGAGAGCAAATCACCCACTCTGCCTTTCACAAAGCTCTTAAATATCTTCTCTGTCTTCAGTGTTGACAACAACACACTAATGAATGACTAAAATCACTTCTAGATTTTTCATCCATTGTTTTAAGTTGATTTCCTAAAGAACATAAAAATATTCCTGGTTTTTACCCATATCATACCAAAGTAACATCGACAGCTTTATTAACAATACTAATTATATTTTCATGGGCAATGTAGTAGGCATAGACCAAAACCCTTGTACATATATTCTGCATTCACAGATGAAAGCAGAAAGTAGGGTATATTTTTTGTATCATTTCCACCATTGACTGTGAAACCGATAGGGCTGGTGGGGCCTGAGCCCGACCTACTTTTGAACATCAAACATGTAAAATAAAGAGATAAATAAATGATTATTAATAAAAATCCAAGGTTGAGTTATTTGATAGTCACTCTCACACTCTGCAGCCTATCAGAAAGCAATATTCTGTTATCTAAGAATGTATTGGTTGATCGCGTTATGACTTGTGACCCGTAACCCCACAGTTTGCATCGGCCAACCCGTCACTTCATTAGCTTTGTTAGCCTTTTACTTTTTCACAAATGAAACACTGAAAAAAAACAGATTTGGGGGGCAAAGCCAGCTAAAGTTGGAAAGGGGACTAGTGTCACTGCAGCCGACATGAGCTCACATCTGCTGCTGCTCCACATGGTCAAACTGCCGATGTTACGGAGAACAAAAGCCCCGCGGCTTCGGCTAGCCACACGTCCGTTAATCTTACCTCGGACTCAGCCACACCCGCCTCCATCACACTGGAGCCTCCAACTTTCAGCTCTTTTCCCCCAGAAGCGCTGAGTTTGATGCTTCTTTTTAAGTTGTAGTCTCTTAATTATGTTTGTTGTAAGATTTAAATATTGTATTTTATAGGTGGGTGTATGGCGGGGGTGGTGCAGTGTTGATGGGCCCGACCCATTTAAGATGCATTCCGCAGTTCAAGATTTCCTCTTCTACAGAGATTACACATCACACTGAGAATATAATACCAAACAAATTATTTTTACAAACTCCAAAAGGGGGAAATAAAAACTAAAAAAATAGTAATAATAATAATAAAAAATAAACTTTAAAAACACAACGAAGCAAAACATAATTTGCTACATTTTAGTACTAAAACACAGTGGTGTAAATAAAAACAAATTACTGTCCACGGTTTAACACAAAGTTTGCCTAATTTCATCTACTTTATCTTCCTTTAAATGCTGTAAACTGTATATTCCTGCACATTTATGGCCTTGTTTGGTTTTTTAGCTATTTTGATTGAAAACTGAAATTAGAGTTTGTCAGGTGGTTGAAGTGATCTCTGCAAGCCAGTACGTGTAGTAAAATATTATTTGTAAGGAAATAATCTCTTCTCTGAACCACCTGTCAAGTGGGCTGAGTATATGGATATTAAGTAGAATTCTAGCACTGCGGTAGCGCTGCAACACTGTCAGGGAGAGATACAGAAACAGCAAATCTACAGTCAAGAAAGGATTGGTGTGCAACATTTAACCCTTAATTAAGCCTGTAATTAATCAAAACAGCAGCCAGTCAGAGATGCAAGACAAGAAGCAGTCTTATCAATTGTTCCAGTAAAAGTGAGAATAAACCGACCACAGAAAAAGTCTGGGGCTACTGGACAAAAAGCAGAAGGATTTATAGGCCGTCCTATAGCCAATTATCCTAACTTTCTTTTATCTTAAATTGTTCTCAGATGTTTATGTTACATAGATTTATAAAGATTTTATCTGGTTTTAAACTGGTTATTTTATTGCTAATTAGTCAAAATTTTTTTTAACATTTATAATGTATTTATGCATTTATTGTAGATAAATTCATGTAATTACAACATTACAAAATAATGTTTTCATGAAAAACAAAACAGAACAAGATATTAGTTGTTACTGCAAATATGTGATCTATTCAGCATTGATTCTGACAAACACTTTGGTGGCGTGCGGAGAATAAGCCAACTGCCTCCTGCTGCTCTGCGGCACTGATTCAGCCTGGAGGTGAAACTGGGGATCACGTGCACTGTACCAGCATTAGAACATTTCCTTGCAGCTTCCGCATGACTTTAATCATCTTTTCAATTACGATAAACCTTATGCTGACATGTCTCTGATGACATGATAGGCCTTTGTTGCTTGGTGTTGTCTGACTCATTCAGCACTAAAGTAAAGGTCAGTTTAAACCAAAGATTTAAGACTAAACAAAATGTTTTCTAACACTGCAGTGGAAAGTTTCGGCTGTATAATCTTCTCTGTTTTAGCTGGAATCAAACAGACTGATGTGACTTGGCCTATGGGGTGTCAGGCTGAAGCTCAATGTTAAGTTGTTTTCAAAGGAAGTCCGTTAGCAAAACACCCCTCTGATAAATATGAAATGGCTATTACCCCTTAGGAGAAATTAATGCTTTCATTAAGGGCACGCCATGCATGGTGGATTAGTGGTTAGCACTGCTGCCTCACAGGAAGAAGGTCCCGGGTTCGAATCCAGAAACTTTCTGTGTGAAATTTGCATGTTCTCGCTGTGGCTGCGTGGGTTTTCCCCGGGTGCTCTGGTTTCCTCCCACCATCAAAAACATGTATGTAAGGGTTAATACTCCTGACAGTGCCCTGACCAAAGCAAAAGATCAATTTCAAATAACGTTATGTCTGGGAGTGGTTTTATACCGTTTATGAAGATAATGGAACGAGAATGGAGCTGTTGGACAAGAACTGAAAGCGACAGGTAAGATAACAAACTCCTTTCTCTTTCATTGATGTAATCAAGCATCGGAAATATTGTGAAGTAGGTGCTTGTCGAATTTGACTTTGACAACTAATCCTCCGCCATCATCCTGCTGGTTAACTCCTCCTCCTCTTAACACTCAGGTGAGATGAGACAGAGGGCCACATTGAGTGCAGCCAGCGCCGCCGTGTATGTCTGTGTTTGAGTATGACTGAGAGACCGAATAAGAGAGTGACAGAAAGAGGGAAAAGAAAGTGAAAGTACTGCACACATTAAGTTTTTGTAAGTTTTTCTGTACATTATTTATAACTCTGAGGCCAACTCTGATCAATGCTTGGTCAGTCATTGACCTGTCTGCCCGCACCTGTGATATTTTCCCGTAAAGCTAATCCAAAACCACGTGACCCACATGTGTGTTCCTTGGTCCCAGGGGTTACGGGCTGACCCACGCACCACTAGTATCTGTCCTCTTGATTGGAACTTGGGAGGGAGGTAAATAACTACAAAAAAAGAAGTTGGCATATCCCTTTAATGTTGTGATTTCCCGTTCCAGTTACAGAACAGCTACAATGATAGTGTGAAGTATAAAGAGCTGCATCTGAAGCAAGCGCGAGAATGGAAAGCAGTTAGTGAGTCTGATGATATGCTTTTCAAGGACGCAACAACAGCACCATGGGACAGTTTGCACCACTACTGCTACAGGATCACTGGCATAAAGAAGCCATGGGTCAAACGTCCAATCAAGCTTTACATGTGTGTGTTTTTGTGTGTGTGGGAGGGGAAATTTCATAGCAAGCACCGGGTCCGCTGCTGACAACAACACATGACTGTGTCCGTGACTGACTGACTGACTGACTGTTGGTGTGTTCGGGTCTTTCTGTAGCTCCTCAGGTTTGCTCGCATGTGTCCACGCCTCCCGGCCACAACACTGCATTTGTTTCACTCAACGTGAGCGGAGTTGAGAAGCAGGAGTTTGAGGAAGCCGGTTTGTTCCTAAACGCTGGTCTGCTTCTCTTTCCCTCCTGATGTCGCGTGTCCATCAGAGGAAGGCTGGTTTTTAACGTGAAACAGCGGGATTGTGTTTACCGATCTGATTCGGTGCGTTTATATTTAAGAGGAGATGATCTCTGCGGATCAGTTTTTTAGACAGTCACAAGCACAGCACGCTGGCTCTGCAGCTAACAGCTCAGCTCTTTTTCTCCATTGTCTGTTCATCGCAGTTTGTCCTGCAGGTTCAGCT
>JAQLOL010014465.1:0-11247 GCA_029783665.1 Naso thynnoides
TGTGTTTTATTCTATCACACCTGTGGATTTGCTCACAGAAGTACGAGTGCGCATTTTTTTTCTTTTGATGACGTTTTCATAAAGCGCTACGCTTGAAACAGAGAAACGAACATGATAATAGTCTTGAGAGTTATCTCGAACGGCCAACGGGATTTCCCTCAATTTTTGTTATCAAGAAATAAGTAAAAAAACCTCAGTGGCTCTTCGGCTATTACATCTTAAAATAAAAACCTTCAAGAACGGCGCTGCTGCAATCTGCCTCAGACCCCGCAACCTGGGTCTCCTTTGCCGGACCAGAAACTCATCTCCAGCCGTTAACCACCAACGTTAAAGGAGCCCGGAGAACCGCAGTGATCGGACCTGGTCAGACGAACCCATCGGACCACAATCCACCAGGAAGCGTTCACCTGGGTCCGGAGAAAACCAAGCAGACACCCAGGTCACCTCTACAACTATCGGACCAGCTCGAGAATTCTGCAAAGAAAGTAGGCAACTTTGTTTCTTCACCTGTCAGCAGCTGGGCCATGATAAGAGTTGATGTTAATTTGCCGAGTAGTTACTAGCTGCTTAACTTTCATTATATGCTAAGTAGTTTCATGTAAAACCAGATGTTCAATATCCCATTTTTGCTCACAATACATTCTCCTCCCTTACCGCCAAACTCATTCACCATTTGAATTCCTTGCCTTAAGATTTATAAACATATTTAATTTGCCTTATTCTCCACTTATACCATTGATTATTCATTTATTAACCTGTTTTGTTTTAATCATAAACAAATTCCCATTTATCGCTAAGTCATTGTCTGTGGATATTATTGTTGTGGGAGCAAAGATCACTGTATGGAGAGTTCATAACCCAGGTAATGAGAATGATTCATAATGGATAAATGTGATTGTTGTGGCCATTTGTCAAAAAGAGAAAAAAGACAAAAATGGGAGCTTCTTCTTCAAAATTCAAAATTCAAGAAAAATCAAAGTTCAACTTACAAACAGCCACAAATGCACCAGGTCCGTTAGGCGTACTCAGCAGTGAAATAATCCATTTTCCAAGCATGTTCCACGTTTAAGAAGATTTATTTCTAGCATTGAACAGCAAACACACGTTTCATGCTGCCTTTCTTCTCTCCCTGCTCTGCTGCTGGTAAAAAACCATTTCCCCTCCCAGTGCATTGCCTGCCTCTACACCTGGCTTACCTATATCTCCTGCTGTGTCTGCTGCCCCTGGTGTGGACCCAAAAAACAAACAAAAAAGGAAAGTAAATAAATAAACTAATACAAATAAAGTAATAAAATAGCTCCTCCAGTGATAAAAAATTAAAAACTGATCTACTGAATTATTAATGAGTTAATGATCAATTTCCTTCAAATAAAAAGGTGGTGCCCAAATAACGAGTGCAAAATTATACAGAAACCTATTTCCCCTACATCTTTGTTACTTGCCTTACTCCCAAGTTTAAGACAAGCAGACAGATAACATTGTTTCGGCTGTTGGGGCAGTAACAACGAAAAGACAGGCAAAGCTCCACCACTGCTAATTAGCTTAGTTCAAATACTGGTAGTCAATTGGTAGCGTAAGCCTGCCTCTGCCTACAGTCATCTGATAAACTTTTTAACAAATCTAAGTGGTTGTTAGAACATACGGAGGAGGAACTACATGTTTTGGAAGCTGAGCTGGCGGGAAGAGAGGCTGAGGCAGTCGAACAGCCTGCAAATGAGGGGAGAGTCAGAGGAAGCATAGTCCATAGAACCACAGAATGGCGTCTATCTGCTCTTATGTGGGTCAGAACGTAATGAAGCCACTGCTGATGATCAGACAGAAATAGTCAAAACAACATTACTTTTGTCATGATGACGCCCACAATTTGGCATTTGAGAAGTGAGAACTTGAAAATAAGAATGAAATGTTAAAGACAAACAAAACAGTTTGTTTTCAGTTAATGATCAGTTTGCACAATGGCTCAGACAATTTCATTGTGTGCAGGCCAGGCCTTTACAAGAAGAAAATACAGCTATCTCAAAAAAAAAAGGACTGATGTGCTGGAGGAGTTACAGTACGTAAGTCTGGATCCAGATCTAGATAAAGTCCTAAGTCCATGTCTAGCACAGTCCAAATGTCAACTGCAAGTCGATCACACTACATTATTTTGTCTCTGGGAGTTTGGACTCCAGACTTGAAGGTGGCAAGTTACATCTCACAAGTATGCTAGTTACTTGCTAGTAACCTGCCATACTCTGTATGTTTTTACACATAGGTACAAACGCTTAAAGAAACCGCATTTAATTTTATGAACAAAGTTCAAATGTTTTCTTTGACACAAGAGCTTCTTGTTCTGCTTTGTTTCTCTTTTATATTCAGATGACTCATGTGTCAACTCATAACTGAAGGGGAGCTGCTTGTGATCTGAATGCTCACTGAATAGTGACACAGTAATAACGTGGATAATCTGTTTTGATGTGTGATTTTTACCAGCCACTGGAACAGCAACACACACAGCTGTGCTGAACTGGAACTTTCAAAGATAATGAAAGTTACTTCCCCCTTTATCACCGACTTGTGTAATTTTTGCCATTTATCACTGCCCTAGCCTCTCAAAATAAAATAAATATAAGAAGTATTTACAGAATAAAATACAAGCACTTACTGGGTAACACTACACATGTTGGAACAGAAAATTTGTGAGGCTCTGAAAATGCCTTGCAATTATTCTATAGAGTTGTGAGTAGGGTCCGACCAATATGGGATTTTGGTGGCTGATGCTGATACCGATATTAGGGAGTAAAAAATTCCGATATCCAATGTATCGTCTGACATTCCATACTTGATATTTTGAATGTGGTTATCAAATATGTGTGACAAAGATATGTAATGAGGGCAGGATATCTAACAAACTTCATTCCAAACATTAGTGCACTGAACAGTTAATGCTTCACTTTATTCCAATTAAATAATGGACCGCTCTCTGCTGGACAAACTACGTAATAACACCATTGTAAATTACTAGTCCAAGCATTTTTCCAGCCTTAACAAACAATTTTAATATCGGCACTTATCGGAGAACACATACACCGATACCAATATATCTGCAATAGGCTAATATCAATATATATGGGAAACCAATATATCGGTCGGGCCCTAGTTGTGAGTTAAGGTATTGCATGCTGGAAACAAATTTGAGCCTTCTTGAAAATATAGTAGCAATTACAGAGGCCTGATAAAAAACATGACAAGCAAAATACATGGCCAACAGGTACAATCACGACCTGCAGTTTCCATTATATATAAAAAAGTGAGAAAAGAAAAACTAAGAAGAAAAATGGTACTTGGATCAATCCTTTTCTTGTGGTAATAATTTTCTTCTTCTCTTCTGAGGTTCAGTTTGACATAATTTTAACATTGATTGCTTTCTTGGTTTATTTTATTTTAATGCTGCTTATTTTTATGTCCTCTGTCCATGCTTAACATGCCCTTTTCCTAATGTCTTTAAGATGTTCTGAATCCACTAAGAGGTAAATACAAGTATAGTCACATACAAGCTGTTAGGACCAAGTGTGTGTAGGGCTCCACTGACCTTTACAACAGTTCACTATATGGGCATGGGCCTGCTTCATCTATGAGTGGCTTTTTCGGTTCTCTGAGTGCTTCTTTCTTTTCTTCACTGGCAACCTTTTCTTAACCTTTATAGGTAAAAAAGTGATTGACCTCCCCCTCTCTCTCATTTAGTCTCCTCCTCCATCTGTCTCTGTTACTCAGTGTCTCCACCTTCTTGTAGCGTGCTCTTTTACAACTGTTGTAGTCTTGTCCCCACTTTACTACCTCCCTGACTGACTCTACTTTCCTTACTACCTTCTCTATTTCCTATGTGTTCAGGGTGACAGTCTGGATTTTTTTTTTTTTAAGCATCTTTATGTTAGATATCACTCCCGAGCCTCCAAACTCACAGCATTCTTTCCTCAGTCCCTTTTTTTCTCTCAGACGTCCTCTTTTCTTTTTAGTCCTACTCCCTCCTTCCCTGTCTACCTCCTCTGTTTACCTGCTGTAATCCCAGGCCTTCTGCTGTCTCTTTTCTCCTTATCTGCCTGGGATACTAATCTATGTACTTAACAAGATCACACAGGCAGACCAAAATAATGGTACAACTTCATATCCAGTGGTTCCCCTAGAATTTTTTTCAGGCCCGGTGGTACCCACCAAAAAAACCCTTAACAGACAAAACACGTGGGATGGTATTGCTGCAGTTGGATTAAGTCAGGTGGCACAGCAAGCAGTCTACAATTCTGCAATTATTATATTTGCATTCAAATTTGTTCACCCAGACTGTATTCAAGATCACAAGGAGAGAGAGACTTATTAAGGTGCTTTTATTGCATACAGTACAAATGGAACATGCTACATTGGCACCTCAACCACACAGTGTGCAACTATCTGTGCTGCACTTGATTTTTCTCGGTTTTGAAAAGATTTTCACCAAGGCTTTGTCGTTTGTCGTATAATAGAGTCACACAGGCTACATTTGGCAATGCCTGGGGAAAAAATGACCCCTTAGTGGTTCTACAGTAGTGGAAAACTAGCCTATTGTCTGTGTTATTTTCATCAGTATTGCTAAGAAGCTCAATCAGAACAAAAATATAAGCTAAACAACAAATTGTAAACTTACCATGGGGAGTGTGGTACTACTACTACTACTTTTTTTGACTGGGTTAACAGTCGGTCTGGGCCCGCGGTCACTCGTCGGAGCTGGGTCACCTGTCGGATCGGGGCCGGCAGCCGGACCGGGGTCAGCTGTCGGACGAGGGTCGGCAGTTGGACTGGCGTCACCCCATCGGACAGGGGTCGGCAGTTGGACCGGTGTCAGCGGCAGTAACGGTCCTCGAACAGCTCCCCTCTCCACGGCAATCTTCCCCCCTTTCTTCTGTCTCACCTGCACCTGTTGCCTCTGTTACTCTCTCTTCATCTATTTTCCTTGGCTCCGGAGTCTGGCAGAAAAATTTCTTTGTATTAAGCTGTCTCTTACCCGCAATATTTTTTCTTTTCTTTGGCGGTGCCATGGTTGGTTAGCTACAAACCTTAAACATCCCAGAAAATATGCCCGCGCTCTCAGCAGCGGTACTCGCGTTGTTACTAGGCAACGAGGTTGACTCACGTTGCGCTGCACAGAGGCGCTCCTAATGTAAATGATTATTGATTTATCAATGAATTGATAGGTGGCTTATTTTTGGCATATTGATTTTTTTTTCTTGGCCTGGCGGCGGGTCTCCTTGGCCTGGTGGCCCACCAGGCCTGTACAATGGTAGGGGAAACACTGGCTTATCCTTGGCAGGGTCGTGGGGGGCTGATGCCAGTTGACTTTTTGCTAAGCTAACGCTAACAGACCAACCAGAGCTTAGCTCTTGCCAGCTCTGCCAAAGGGTCCAGCAGCTGCAGGGCTGCGCTCCATTCAGACTGGTGCGATCTTTGTAGATTTTCATCATTTTCAAGCAGGATCTGCGGAGCGCTGTTTGAAGTTAAATAGCAAAAACAAGCTACAGATGGGCTGAGTCGCTGAGGCAGAGAACCTAGTCAACTTGATACAAATCACTCTGTCATTAAAATTATTTTAAAACTTTTGTTTTAAGGCGAAACAGCCACATATTGTTGCATTAAGGGGTAATGTAAGAGGACTTAAGCAACTTTACGTGAAATTGAAAAGAGAAAGAGATGGAGTCACAGTAGGACATACAAAATACCAGCCATCAAAACTTGTAAAAAGAAAGAGAGAGAGAGAGTGAAAGGAATGCAGAAACTGTTCCAGCAGCTTAGATTGCAGCTGGTGTTGATACAGCTGATATCTCACTAGAAAAGTAAGGAAAATATGGTCACAATCTCTTGTCAAATAAAAGAAAGTCGAGTTGCGGGCACTGCTGACTTCACAGTCAGTTCAGCCCACAACTGAATGTCAAGTTCAAATTCAGGTGTATGAGCCTCTGGACTCACTCTGTTCGCTTCTCGATTTAAGTGCTCTCTGTTTTTTATTATGCATAGTGCAATGCTTCAACTTTTAGTTTTTGTGCCAACGTGAATTAACTTTGTGTTTTTTAATTAATGGATCGAGTGAAATGCCTCAACAAATATTGAATGGATTTCTGTGAAATTTTGTTCAAACTAAAGCCTGCACGGGCCAAAATCTCCAGCTGTAGCTGTACTTTGAGTGTAGTGCTAATGAGCAGTTGCTCATGTTTAGAGTGTTAGTATGCTGTTGTCAAGGCTTCTGCAGAAAAAAAGTAAGAACAAGAAGATGAGAATTGCACTTGTAGGTGTGAATCTCCTTTTTTCAGAAATGTCATATGTTGTCACAAAAGGATTACCGCTAATATAAATATGTTTGAACCTATTATTTGCATGTTTTATGATTTAATCTTAAATAAATATGCCACACAATCCATGACTCAAGCATGTGCGGTGGTTCCATAAACGCAGAATGAGTTTGAAGCTTTACTGTATCTAGTCCTTTTCTTTTGATTTGTGTAGCAGATGAAGCAGTCAGGGTCAGTCCTCCCTGTGGTATCATGTTGTGCAGTCATAGCTAGGAGCCATCTTCTTACATAGTCTTTCTTAGAAAGCATAAGCAGCAGCTAATAAGGCTTCAAAGGGTTTGCTGACCCTCATATAGAAGGCCAATAACCTACTATTAAATACCCATGAGCTTTCCCTTCATAGTCTATAACCCCGTATGTTCTGTTGAGACCATCTTACGAACAGTGTGCTGCATATGCACAAGGTTTTATTGATCTTTTTGAGAGGTTGTACTTAGGTTAAAGAAGTAACTGTGCATGGTGGCAGAGTTCCATCCAAACAGTTATCACCTTGTCTTGATAGACCGGGTCTCTTTACAAGATCATCAAAGTCTCCCTTGATGAGAGCCATTTACTGGGAGAGCACATGATGTGAGTTAGGCCCTGTGGTGGTCGTACATTGTGCCTGGTAGTCATGGTATCAGACCTGTAGTTTACCCTAAGGGACAATGATTCACTATGGTATCAAGGTCCTCATTGAGCTCCGATTGGAAGATTAGCATTGATCGATCACATGTAACTGTTAGGTGGGGCTGATACGCTGGAGCTCACATGAGCATTGATAGCATTTTAGTGATAGAGTCAGAATTTTAAGGCGGCCTAAAATGAGATGACAGTGTAAATGAGAATTTATCTGAATCCATCTGAAATGGGTTTCAGGTCATAATAAGGAATTCAGAGTATCGCCAATAGGCTGGTCCCTAACTCAACCCTCATAAATACAAAAGAAAATTCTGTTCAAAGATGAAATGTTTTATTCTTCTTCAAAGTGCATCTAAAAAATCAACTTAATTGATAAAAGTTAATCACTTTGTTAGGGTACATACTGCGCTTTTGTCTAGCAATATAAATTGTCATAGAGGTATTATACAGATACATCTGTGATACTTTTAAAATGGTTTTAGCTTTACACAGGTTGTCAACCATAGAGCACTGGCACAGATTTCATCTTAAATATAAAATGTCTCCATTGTGGCTAAACCATTATAAGGATTTTTTATCTGTATTGGTCTCAAATGTCTTGTATCAGTCGGGCTCTGCTACAGATGTGTCTCCAGCCACACTGAGTGATTGTTTTTATCGTTAAGAATGGGAAGTACTTTGATTTAAGGGCTCACAATCTTCAAAAATTTAATTTGTCTAACAAGGTACATTATGTAAGGAATAATGCCCCTTGAGGTGTCCAATGAATAAATGACATAGAGGATTTGTTGCCTTCTTCATAGGTGTCCTATATCACTTTTTAATGGACACCCTGCAGCCAATCAGAATAGGGTATTTACCCAGACCATGGTGTAACTACGGTACAATTGAGACAATGTAAAGGTCAAGCAAATATGTATACCTTTCAATTCTGCACGTTTTTGAGTGTCACTGCCCTACATTGTGCTTCTCAGTTTTGGACAGTTTGCAGTGTATTTATTTGTGTGGATTGCACTGAAATAAAGGACATGAGAAGAGATGTATGAATGGTGTGTGTGTTTGTGTTTGTGTTTGTGTTTGTGTTTGTGTGTGTGTGTGTGAAGTTCTTCACTGAAACTGCTTGGGGTGAACACATGGAAAAAAAAAAAAAATTAGTACAATGAAAAATTTTCCAGGCTAGATAAATACATGTATATGTTAAAAAAAAAGCAATAAATTAATTAATATAGCCTATAATAAAAATTCATTTATTAAAAATTCTGGCCAAATTCACTCAAGTTTAAAAAATACAAACAGAGATATCGATTTTTGCAAATTAACTCTTCATTTGATGCCATCCTCTGTGGTCAGTGTAGAATTTTATCAAAAAGAGTTTCATTTTTAAAGTAGCAGAAAATGGCTAATAGGTTGTTCTTCTTGTTCTTGTTGTTGTTTATAAATGAATACATAAATGCCATGCAAAAACTTTAACTACATTATTTATTTATTTATTTTAAAAAGTCCAATTATTTTGTTAAACTATGTTAAGGGAACCTGTCCTATAAAATTCTGACAAGAAATACCAAGCACAGGCTGCACCGATGAAGAGGGAGGTTGAAAGCGAGCAAGAAAAAAATCTGAACTTGTCTACCTCGTGTAGTTGCAATTTGTTGCAACATGAAAGCATATGTGGAGTAGCGATGTTTGCCTGAGTAACATCAGTCAACAGGTTCACTTCTCTCCATTTCTGAAATAAACCTTGATATTATCGGGTCTGACCTTTCAGCTGTGGTCAATTAAAGCTGTAATAGTATGCTCAAACAATGGACAGTCCTTACACCGAAGAGCATCTAAAAGGTCAGAGAGTGTTATGTACTTGCAAATGGACTAATTCTTTTCTTTTTTCTCTTTTTCTCTTAGAACCTGCAGGTCAACCACGGATGAAGAAAAGGGTAATAAAGTCATTTGACGAAGGCTTTTTCCTTTGGCACTAAGAGCAGCAGCTGTCGTATTCCTGTTTTAAAATATGAGAGATTTGGTTTGCTGGTAGCATGCCTTGTTTTTATTTAATTTTTTTTTAAAATATGCTATTTATCCTTTGCATCATCTAGTAAAGTTGCTCTTACATTCTCCTCAGCCATCAGGGAAGCTCTTGAGACAGATTAATGTGTTTGTGTATTAGGCCTTGTTCAGACTGCCAGCCCAAATTCAATTTTTGGCACATCCAAATTTATTTTATTAAGTCTAAACAGCAAAAAAAAACATATGAAATCTGATTTTTGCAAATCAGATCCAAACCACATGGTGAGGTGGTTTGAAATGCGATTCCCATCTGATTTCTACAGATGCGTCCTCTGTCCAGGTCTGTCTGGTTAACACTCCACGGATATTGCTCACCTGAATGGACATGCTCCCACCAATCACTGCTTTGCAGACGGCGCCAAACCTCTCGCTGCGTTCCGAAGCCTGCCATGACTGCAAGCACGAAACATCGTAATGTTTGATGCTCTGTTCCGCTGCTGAGTCTGTCTGGTGTGGTGGAGTTCAGCACCGTGACTTGACAGCGCTAGTATTTGGATAGCGAGATGACGTATCTCCATTTTTTGATTCATCGTACTTCCATGTGCGGACACTCAATCTTAAATATTCGATCTTTCAAACAAAACAGATTTGCCCGCAGTCTGACCAAGGTCTTACATTCATGGTCTGAGTCACTACATTTTCAGTTCACTCCTATTTTAAACATCAGCCACAGGTAGGCCTATTTCTAAGATTTAAGTTGTAAGGATCCATTCGGGGTCATTCCCCCTTCATCTGAATGTAAGCTTCAGTTATACATCTGGACCTCTGCTGCTTTTGCTGAAGTAAAAAAAAAAAAGTGAAGAAAAGTTTCATGTATTAGATGAATCAAGTGAATAGACCGTCCTTGTTGTGATCTGAGTGACAGAAGAACAGATTGAGTTTTATTGCTTTTGAGTTTTATGGTTTTATATATTTTTTTAAAAACACAGGAATGAGCTCAGGTAGTCCTGGCCATGACGCTAATTCATTGAACCTGTGATGCACTGTACAATTTTATTAAACCATTCATATCATGTGGCAGTTGTCCTTGTGTCTTTAGCTTTTCATTTCTGACTGAAGTAGTTAAAGCGTAATCAATTTTTTTTTTCTTCGAAAAATAATAAAGCTAAATACATTATATGTACTAACTCATATCTTTTTAGTCACCTTTTCAACTGAAATAAGAGAGCAATAATAAAATGAGTTGAAACAAGCTACACTGCAGTGTTTAAAGCCTTAAGATCAAGGCACAGAATGTCATGTGGAGGTTTTTTCTTTGAAAATCTTGACCGTGAAACCACAATAAACTGTTGGCTGCAACATTTTACAACTAATGAACTAAAAAACTAAAAGATTTTGCCGGCTGTGTGGAATCTAGTCCAGATGTCCTGAGAACTGAAAAAAAAACCCTGAAACAGCTAACAAGGCAAGCGGATGATGGAGAGCTTCAGAGCGACTCACACTTGGCGGGGTTGTCTTGTACTGTTCTGAAGCACGATTTTTCACACTGACCTGGCCTGAGCACGCTTGTGTCTTCACTGAACTCCACTGAGCTGCATCGATGACTTCATTTCAGGAGAACGTGCAAACATACCACGCTGAAGCCCACCTCTTCCAAGCCGGCCTGGGCACGGTACGGAGTGTTCAAACTAGTCAAACAAACTGGGCTTTGGAGTCAGACGTGTTTGGGCACAGTACAATGGCTCACTGTAAGTGCACCCTCAGAGAAAAATGCAGACGTAGGTCCAGGTTGGGATCTGGTTAGCAACGTAGAGGACTTAAAAACAGGTCATGTGTGATTTAGTGCCAATGCATTGCTTTAAGGAGATATAAAGATGAACATACCTACTGTGATAAACTTAGAAAGATAATGTTAATTCTGAATGAGGAGGCCAGGATCAGCCCTGACAGTTCTATCCATGTCTGCTTTCAGTGCATTGGTGATGTGTCACATCATGATCGCAGGCTTTGTTTATGGTTAACAATGACTTACTGACAGTTTAGGTGGGTGGTACGTGTATTATTGCAATTATAAAGATATTTTGTTACTGTAACCGTAATTCATAAAATGATTTTAGTGGCACACTGACATTCTGCTCACAGCATCGGAGAGAATGAGCCATGCAACTGTTGTTGACACAAGAGGGCGCACTCTACACGGCCCCCCCTTTAGGGCCAATGCCACTGACAATCCCCCCCGACACACACACACACACACTCACACTTTTACCAT
>JAQLOL010014466.1:0-11245 GCA_029783665.1 Naso thynnoides
TCTTTCCAACCCCCACTCCCTCAAAAATAAAATAAAATAAAATAAGTAATAATAATAAAAATAAATAAATAAATAAAGAATAAAAGGTCAGTCAGTGCGTAAGGTCAGTACAAGCAACTATGTTAAGTAGTTGGTGTAGAAGATCTCTCAAAATAGTCTAGATATGGCTGCCAAACCTTCAAAAAGGTGCTATATTGTTTCCTAAGACAATAAGTGATTTTTTCCAGGGGGACGCAACTATTCATTTCAGAAGACCACCTGTCAATGAAAAGAGGGGAGTCAGATTTCCATGATACTGCAATACATTTCTTAGCCACACATAGGGCAATTTTTATGAATTTGAGTCGTGTATTGTTTACAGAATTGTGTATGTTTGTGAAGTTCCCCAATAAACAAATCTCAGGGTCCACTGGAATATTAACTCCTGTGATCCTGGTTAGAGTGGAACAGATGTCATGCCAGAAAGGCCTGACCTTCGTGCACATCCAGGTACAATGCAAAAAGGAGCCAACTTCAGTGTCGCATCTGAAACACATGTCTGACAGAGTAGATTTAAATGAGTGTAGTCTTTCTGGGGTTAGGTATAGCTGATGCAGAAAGTTGTAATTAATCAGTCTATACCGAGCATTGATAATAGTAGACAAGCTGTTTTGACACAGATCTGTCCACAACTGTTCATCAATTGTAACGTTAAGATCTGATTCCCATTTCACTCTAGACTTATGCAGTCCTGATTTTGGGCCCTCATCCAACAACAGGTGATATATTTTAGAAATGAATTTATGCGTGTTCCCTTTATGAAGAAAACTTTCAACATCATTCATGACAGGTAGAGTTATTTCAGGATCCAAATTTGCTTTCAGAAAAGATCTTAGTTGGAGATAACAGAAAAAAGTTTGATTGGACAAGTTGTATTTCCTCTTCAATTGATCAAATGACATAAGAAGTCTTTTATCAAAGCAGTCCTCCAAGTGTTGAATTCCTTGATGATGCCATGTGTCTAGGATCTTGTTATCAAGAGTCATGGGTATAAGTTCATTTTGTTTTAGAGGTGTTTTAGGTGACAGTCCCACCTTCAATCCAAGACTTTTATGAACCTCATACCAGATTTTTATCAGGTGCCTCAGTATAGGATTGTCTGTCTTCTTGTTTATAGTTCCAGGGTTGTGCTTATAAATGAAATCACTGTGGGTCTTTTCTTTCAGAGGATGTAGTCCAATTTGTGTCCAAGAGGGGGCGTTGGTGTCCTCAAAGAAGGAAGATATGAACTTCATTTGGGCTGCCAAGTAGTAGTTTTTAAAACTTGGAAGTTGAAGTCCTCCTGAGCTGTAGTCCCATGTTAACTTGCCCATGGATACCCGGGGTACTCTACCGTTCCATAAAAACTGTCTGACATACTTATTGAGAGTTTTGAAAAATGATTGTGGTAGCGGAATAGGCAGGGATTGAAATAGATATTGCAATCTTGGTTGTACATTCATCTTAATACAATTAACTCTGCCGATCAAAGTAAGAGGCAAGCCCATCCACCTACGTAAGTCTTCTTCAATTTTACTGAGCAACGGAAGATAGTTCAGTTTATACAGGTTTTTGAGGTTGTTGTCTACAAATATCCCAAGGTATTTTATGCCACCCGTAGGCCAATTAAATGGACTCGTACGCTGGAGCTTCGAGTGGTCAAAGTTTGTCAGGGAGATAATTTCACTTTTTTCCAAATTCACCTTATAGCCTGAGATACTACCATAAGTGTTTAGTATAGTCTGTAATTTCGAGAGAGAAACGTCAGGGTTTTTTAAGTACAGAATAACGTCGTCGGCCAGAAGATTTATTTTGTGAACTGTTTGGCCCACTTTAAAGCCTTTTATGTCAAGATCCTGTCTAATTACTTCGGCTAAAGGCTCGATTGCAAGAACAAAAAGTGCTGGAGACAAGGGGCATCCCTGTCGACTTGATCTACTTAAAGGGAATGCAGATGATATCTGTCCATTGGTGCTTATTTTTGCCTGGGGCTTATGGTAGAGAGTTTGAATCCAGCTGATAAATGACGAGCCGAAACCAAACTTGTCTAACACTTTAAATAAATATGACCACTCAAGCCTGTCGAAGGCTTTTTCAGCATCCAAAGCCACAGCCAAGCTAGGTTCTTTTTCAGATTTTGTTAAATGGATAATATTAAAAAGCCTACATAGGTTATTAGCTGAGGAGCGTTTTGAAATAAAGCCGCACTGATCTGGATTTATTAGATGCGGTAGGTATTTGCCAAGTCTGTTAGCCAGAGCCTTGGAAATCAGTTTGTAGTCTGTGTTTAATAATGAGATGGGCCGGTACGAGGAGCATTTCAATGGATCTCTATTTTTTTTTGTAAATCACAGTTATTATTGCTGTGGAGAAAGGTTCAGGAAGTGTCCGAGTCTTAGAGGCAAGGTTGATGACGTCCATTAAGAGTGGAAGAAGTAAATCCTTAAATTCCCTGTAAAATTCTGGAGGAAACCCATCTTCTCCTGGTGATTTATTTGCCTGCATCGAGGCCAAAGCTTTTTCTATTTCTTTTTGTGTGAAGGGCAGGTCAAGACTATTCTGGTCTTCCTGGCTAAGTTTGGGTAGGTTTATTGTTGAGAGAAATTCTTCAATGTTGTTAGGATTTTCTGGAGGTTCGGATGTATACAAGTCTGTATAATACTTTTTAAATGCATCATTAATTTCTGTTGGGTTGTATGATACAGATCCTGTTTCCGTTTGAATTGAATTAATTGTCCTTGAGCTTTCCTCTTTTTTTAATTGCCAAGACAAAACTTTATGTGCCCTTTCTCCAAGTTCATAGTATCTCTGCTTACTTCTCAAAATGTTTTTTTCAATTTTATAAGTGTGCAGAGTGTTATACTTAAGCTTTTTATTTACCAGTAGCTGGTATGCTTCTTTAGATTTTGATTGTTGAAATTCCTTTTCCAGTTTCAAAATGTCTGCTTCTAATTCTTTGATTTCTGCCATGTATTTCTTTTTGATACCTTTGGTATAAGAGATTATTTGTCCCCTTAAAAAGGCTTTAAGTGCGTCCCATAATATAAAACTGTTAGGAGAAGAAGCACAGTTTGTCTCGCAGAATAGCCCAATCTGGTCTCTTATGAATTTACAAAAGTCTGGCCTTTGAAGAAGAGTGGGATTGAGACGCCACCTATACATATTAGCAGCTTTTTCTGGCATATGGATGGACAGGGTCAGAGGCGAATGATCTGATAGAGTTCTAGATAGGTATTCAGATTCGAATGTTCTGTGGATCAGCTGTGTAGATAGAAGGAAAAGATCAATTCGAGTAAAAGAGTTATGGCGACCAGAGTAGAAAGAATAATCTCGAGTTTGAGGATGCATATGTCTCCACACGTCGGTTAAATTTAATTCCTTCATGAATTCAATGGTGGTCTTGGCTGCTTTAGATTTGGATACCGACAAAGCTGACTTATCCAGGAGGGGATCCAGGCAGAAATTAAAGTCGCCACCAATAATAATGTTTTGCTGTCCTCCTGACACCTTTAAAAATATGTCTTGCATAAATGACTCATCATCATAATTGGGTGCGTAAAAATTTAAGAGAGTCCAAGGTTCTGAGTAAATCTGACAGTTCACTAAAACATATCTCCCCAATGTATCAATCACAGTTTCTCCAATTGTTACAGGTGTATTTTTATTTATCAGAATGGCCACTCCCCTGGCTTTAGAGTTAAAAGATGAAGATATTACATGCCCTACCCAGTCCTTTTTCAATTTTCTATGCTCAGGCGGCATCAGATGAGTTTCCTGCATAAAAGCGATGTCTACTTTCAGTTTTTTCAAGTATGTTAGGACTCTCTTCCGTTTGATTGGTCCGTTTAACCCATTTACATTAAAGCTTATAAATTTAACAACCCTGTTCATCAATCGCAGACAGTTTTAAAAAGGTATTTGAAGCACTGACCATTAGGACACAAACAAAACAAAACAAAACCAAAAAAAACAACAGCAACAAAACAAAACAAACAAACAAACAAACAAACAAAAAAACAACAACAACAACAAAAAAAACCTTCCCTCCCCTCCCACCCCGCCGTGTGCCTATCCGAACCTGGCACATAGCATCCCTCACTTGTAACAAAAGGAGCTACTGGGCAGATAACTAACTAAAACTGTGTTGTTACCACCCCTGCGACATTATAGTAACATAAACAATATGGTACCGCAATATTAAGCAATTAGAACGGTAAAACATGTAAACAATCTCGGCACCTCAGGTTGTATATATATGGCAGCTGTTTAGAATGGGCCATTGCAACGTCAAGTGTACATAAAGCAGAATGTGTAGAGATCCCGCAGCTGTTCTGCTGCCTTGAACAATTGGCTCACCTCGGTGCAACCATAAATTGGATCAAAGGTGTCAGTGTGTGGGATTATTCCTCTTCTAGTGCGTTATTCCTTTTCAGGAATTTCGCCGCTTGCTTCGGATCTGTGAAGATCCTGGGCACTTCACCATCTTGGGGGTAAACATAAAGTTTGGCCGGGTAACGCAGGGTGTGTTTTATTCCTCCGTCGCGCAGAGCCTGCATCACTTCTCTGAAGGCGCGGCGTTGAGCCATGACCTCGTTGGTGTAATCCGGGAAGATGAGGATCTTGCTTCCTTTGTACTCCATGGGTTGTTGTCTACCACAGCGAAGGATCAGCTCCTTCTCCTGGAAGCGGTGGTTGCGCGCCAGGATGGTCCGTGGTTTTGCCCCGGCGGCGGGTTTTGGCTGGAGGGCGCGGTGCGCCCGGTCGACTTTAACTGGGTGCGGGAAGTGTTCTTCACCAAGCAGTTTGGGGATTAGTTTGGAGACGAACTCAGTAGGTTTGCCTTCCTCCTCACCCTCTTGTATCCCCACGATTTTAATGTTGTGCCTCCGCGAGCGAGCCTCCAAGTCAAGCACTTTGGTCTGGAGCTGAGCGTTGCTTTTCGTCAGATCGGTGCATTTAGCTTCAAGCATTAGCATACGGGCATCAAGGTCGTTAGCAGCTTGCTCTTGGTTAGCCACACGTACTTTCAGCTCGGCCTGTGAGGCTGCAAGTGACTGAAATTTTACTTCAAATGCATCAAAACGGTCATTAATGCAGCGCAGGATTGACTCCGACATCTCCTTGCACAGCTCCTTACACATATCGTAGGTTTTGTCCAGGGGCATATCCGGCCTAGGGGGAGAGGCAGGGCTGAAGCTACCGACATTGCTAGTTTTAGCTCCGGCAGCTTGGTTGTCGATGACTTTGGCTTTGCTGGCAGCGTTTTGTTTCGGCGGCATCTTAGATTTTCGGCTTGGTAGAGTTCTTAGGGGGATATATACACACACACTTGTGGGTTATGAAAAAAAAAAAAAGCAGTATAGAGATGATTTACAAATCGCGGAGAGGAGCACTGACAAAACACATCTACATCCCTCGCCTGCGCACTAGCGCCCCCCACTTGAGGCAGAGTTAACAGAGTGTGCTCAGCCCCTCCCGTGGTCATTTGACGACTGATCAGTCAGAGGCCTGTGTGCAACTTAAAGTGACTAAGTGCGATCCCCAGATAACTGAGCTGAGCTTGGCAAAGCTGGGCCGGGGATCACTAATAATATTGGCCAAGTCTTTTTTTTTTTTTAATCAGGGATGTGGATGGGCGTGGAAATGGCAGCATTCTTGTATTGCACTATAATGCCTATTTTTGTTTTTATTGAAATCTTCATGTATGACATTTGCTGTGGTTGCAACACAAAATAAATAATAAGTAAATAAGTTGGTCATTGAAAGCAGTATGCATGTTAAAATGAGAACTGTGTGTATAAGTTGTTACCAGAGGCAGTAGTAGCAGTGTTATTTACTTCAAGTTGATGTGAATATTTTAAAGGATGGCAGCATTTAGTGCATAGTCATCTTGTATGTAAATACAATGTCCTGATAATGGGAGAAAAATGACTTCTTATAATGTTGCTCTGCACTTTGCTGACATTTGTAAATAAATGTACAGTTCATTGGAGATTTAAATTTTGATATTGCATCATTAATATGACACAATAAAGTTAATATTGACACAAAGGTTGTAACGGCACACTGACAAAGAAATTTAAAAATGGCACTTCACATCAAAGAGGTTGCCGACCCCTGCTCATCATAAAGTCTTAGTTTGATCATTTCCATCCATATGAAAGAGTTTCATGTCATTTTATGATACTTTAGATTCATTTTGAGTTATAGATTAAAACACATGTGCCTTAAAAAAGAAAGAAAAACAAACAGAGAACTCAGTCTTCACTTGGCCTATGTCCTAGTATTTGCAAGTTAGTCTAAGGTTTCTGTTAAAACTACTGCTTTTCATATGATGTTCTTTTTTATTTTTTAACATAAAAATAGCCTAGTTAACTACTTTGGGTGACTGGTGTGACTGATGTCATTTATTCAGAAATAAAACTCCAAACTGGTTCAAATATGGTCTGTTGTTACACAAGATTCTTTAAGTGTGGATTCTTTGCACATTCATGTTTGTGAGAGATTTTATTTTGAAAGACACACCAGAAATGTTAAAACTAGTGAGTGTTTCGCCAGTATGATATCAATGTGACAGGCAACTGTGAACCGTGCGAGTCTCATGGAAAAAAATCGGCGAGCCCCCTGAACTGAAGTGTGGTGCCGACGTGCGTCAGACATGCCTCTCCTGCTTGCTGTGCGGCTATGCTAATCTGTTTTAATAGGCAGCGAAAAAAAAAAGCAGATGTGCTGCGGATTCAGACGCAACGCAGATGCAGAATGTGTGTCCCGGGTGTAATTTGCAGGCTACAGTCTGACAATTGCTGTCTTGCTTTTGTTACCCTTTGAAAAAATTAAGGCTGGTCAGTTTGATTGCCCTTACTTTAAATATTCCTTGCCATAATAATGATAATAATATGACCATAATAATTTTTGGGAGATTCCTCATTGAAAATGTGCATATTTGTAGCTGGCAAAGTGGGACATTGCTACCCTGCTTTCTTTTAAAGTCACACTGCCATCTTCTATCCCTTTTCCAACAACTTCAGGAGGCACGTCTGTGCTTGTCAGGCCTCGGCCTCATCACTGCTGCCAATCTGCATCCCCTTCCCTTTCCTTCCTGCTTCAAATGTCTTGGCGTGCAGCTTGCACACAGCTCCTTTCTTGTCCTTACTGCTGGGCTTGTTCCTTTTTTTCACTTCCAGAAGTGGCGTAACCACTATGTATCTCTATCTCTATCTCTCTACATATTTATATCTTTATTACAGAAGCATCTGTAGTATCTGCTCACCAAGGTTTAGCAAAGACAAACTGTCTAGAAGAGATCTGTTACTCAAAACCAGCAACTCTTGTTGATACTGCACATTTTTTAAATCTGCTGTCCTCATTATCCTTGAATAAATTTTAAAAAGATGTTTTTGAAATTTGCTCTATGTATTACTGTGTACTTGTGTCACGAAGGGATCACTTCACAGATTGTATTTACTTAAGGAATGATAACACACAAACAACTCCTCCAACCTGCATTTGGCCTTTGAGTGTCTGACATCACGTCTGTCCCCATGGGAAAGATGCTGTTGATTGTAGAAAACAGCCATTCCTTTTGAGTGCTGACAACCCTTCAAAACTCTGTACAAGTTTTTAAACACTATGAAATGTTTTCATGGAGCTGGAAAGCAACGCAGACTAAACGATGTGCCGTTACCATCATGTAGTACAAAGCAGACAGGATGCAGCGTAAGTGTTCACAGTTTCAAGCTCTGTAAGTAATAAATCCAATATTCTTTAACATAATACAAATCATTTTGTGTTTTTGCTTAGTTCCATATTGGATTAAATTATAATTGATTAATAATAAAACATACCAGAGCTTTAAAATTCTATGACGTGAGCACTTTGCATAAATGAATGGTCTGACTTTAAAGGTTGTGTAGGCGTGTCCAGCTATGAGGAAACCCTGGGAAGTACCTGCAACGCGCTGAGGGAGCAGGCTGAGCAGACAGTGTGCTTTTCTATTATTCCTTTATGTTCACACTCACACTAAACATTTAATAAGCCTGTCGCACGGTCAGAACTGTGTGCTTTTTATGTTGACAACAGACAGACAGATGTGGAAAGAGAGCTGAAAATTTGTATTCAAGCACAAATACTGCTACGTTGCTGAAATATTACTCAATTACAAGTCAAAGTACTAGTGTTAAAGTACTTAAGTAAAAGTAAGAATTACTCAGAGTACTAGAAACTAGTTATCTGTTAACCTTTGATGTTATTAAATTATCAATAGGAGGCTCTCAAAGGGGAAAGGGGGAGATCCATGTAAAAAGTATCTATTGATCTTTGTCAGGTGACGTACCTTAAAGTGCATTTCAGGTTGAATTGCCTTCTTTTGAGTATAGCAATGTAAACAACTCAACTTTGAGCATTTTACAATCAGTTAATCAATCAGTTAATACGACAGATGAAGTTTTATTTATTATTTTTATTTAGGCTGTTGTTTGTGATTCATTTCGACATGTGATGATTTAGCCATCAAAATAATGTAATATGCATGACTCGTGTATGTTCATGTTTGAAATTAAACACACAACAAACCAAAATCAAGTTTGTAAGGAGTTTTAATCCAACCAGTAAAATGTTAAATATCAAGTCACTGAGGAGCAAATGGCCGTTAAGTTTCAGACGTGTGCACAAGCAGAAAACAACGTCCAGTTCACTCAACTTTAAATCCAAAGATCCATTTATTTCTTGTTGTCTTCCATGCTTACTGTAGCAGGATACTGACATACAAAAAACACTTTAATACCTTTAATACAGACAAAATCATGTTCCGACACAGTTGATCATAGGCGGACACGGTTAGAAACTTTTTGCTGCAGTTCACACACCAGCTGCAAAGAACCATGATCAGGCCCTTAGGATAAAAAATATAACATGACTTGGTCATCAGAGCAGTTACATCCTATATTCTTCATACGTTTGTAATAACTCACTGTAATGAGGGTTTGAACTATGCTAAGCACAGGTTTTCTTTGTTTACAAACAGCCTAACAATTACACCATAAACAAGATAGTCAGTAATGTCGAGCTACAAGGTTAGAGGCAGCAATGCGGGGTCAGCATTCCAGCTTCTGGTGGCAAAGTTAATGCTGTTTATTGATGGCAACTTCTGCAAATAACATCACCGATCCCTGGCATCCTTGCTGAGCTTGTCCTGGCATGGTGTTTTCTCATTTTGCCTCCTTTTCTCCAGTTTAAAGATTAAATCCATCCAACTCTACCAGCGTCTCTCTCATTGTGTATTACCACTTTGGCGTAACAGTACTAGAAGTGTGGCACCACAGTGACGTTGCTGACCAAAAACTCAGTGACTGACAATGACCAATATATAACATGTCTCTCCTGTCAACATTTCAATTCTTTCTCAACTTTTCTGATAAATGGCAACGTGCATGAATGAATCTACCTAAGGCAATTTAAAAAAACCAAAAAACCCCAAAACAAATATACAGTGTTTCTCCTCGGATGGAGTTGTAGCAGTAGAGGTGTCGCATTTGTGATTTTTCCTTTCTCTTTCTTTCTTTTTCTTTCTTTCTCCTTCTTCCTTTCATTCTTTCTTTTTGTATGCTGGCAAAGTGTGTTGTCTAAGGTTAATACATGTGTGCCAGCAGCAGAAGGGCTTTAAGTAGATAGGAGGTGTAATGAGCCAGTCCTTTATACTCATCTGAATATTCAAATTTGCAGGGGCAAATATCTAATGTCAACTTTGGAGTGGACATCTACATGATGAATTCTCTTATGACAAATTCCCAAAGAGTACACATGTAGTGCGGTTTCTTCGCTAACAATCTGTGACCCTGCCAGCAAGGAAAACAATATTGCTACAGCAAAAACTACTAGTTGTGTTTACAGTGACACAGGAGGGGAAATCACATTTTTCCCAGCATGGGAGGTCATCCACCACATTTCCCCCTGGGATTTATGCCACTGTGATTAGACAGACAAGCTAGCCATCATATTTTATGTTTGATCCCAATCAACCACTGAGTGGCCATTTTCAACCACAGAATGTGAGCTGTCATTTTTTTCAATGATTTCTTGTCTTAATTACAGGCAAAAATAGGTCTTCAGTCTGCTCCAGCTCTGACTTTTTTTTCTGCCTTCATTAATAATGGTCATTGCTTCTTCTTCTGTCCATGGAGTAAACAAGCAAAAATACAAACAGTGCCACTCTACCATTATTACACACATTGTGGTAAAAGGTTGTACTGCATTAATAACCAGGATCACAGCTGCAGCGTCTTTCACTTTGTGTTTTTTTTAATCCACAGTTGAAATCAGGGGCAACTCTAGCCTGGGGTGGTTGGAGACTGTTGTTGTGGGCAGTGTTTCAGTTGTGAATATTGTAAGAAGCTGTTGTTCCAGTGTTGTACTTCTGTTTTAGAGTTTCATATGTGTGATTACATTGGGGTGAAATAAGTGTTCCAGATGAATAATTCCTGTTTTTTTTTACCCATGACTTTAATGCTAGTGGTTTATTTTTTAACTGAAAGTCAGGATTATGTGAAACTATGGTAAATATATCTGAAGAAAAGGGGTGTCTAATGATTTGATTGGCTTTCCATAAAGCTGTCAGATTGGTCGCTATAAGGGTCACTGAAACAATTGTTTTTTTCAAATGACTATGTTAGGGATAGGAGGTCTGATAATGGTTATATAAAGCTATAAGTTAGTGTACACACTCGTGCACACAGACGCAAAGACATACACACACTCAAGTTAGTTAGCTTAGTTAGCTTAATAACTTAGTAACTTGGTTAGCTTGGTAAGCTAACCATAAAATGGGCTAATTTGCTGATACACGATAATAACACATCTTTCACACAATAGTCATGAGTCACACACACAGTAAGTTGCATACAATAATGTTAGATAGCTTAGTTAGGATAGTGTTAGCTAGGGCTGACCTCGAATAGTTGACTATTCGATGATTCGATTCGGAGAGGTCTGATTCGACTATCACCCACATCGTCGAGTTGTTGCAAAAATGTGATTATGAAAAAAAGATCGTACCATTATGAAAATATAGGGCTGCTCCCTGCCGCTGATAATCTGGTTTTACATACGATTCCTTTGTTTTCTCATAATATAGACGTCAAGCGAGCCTTTGTACTTTAATACAAACATCACAGTGAGTGCTCGAGCACCGGCGCACCCGTCTCTTCTCTCTCTCTTTCTTTCTCTCGCTCAC
>JAQLOL010014467.1:0-11233 GCA_029783665.1 Naso thynnoides
TTTTCCCACGAAACTTTGACTGCGCCATGATGAATATGTGACACCTCCCCCTGCCGCGCCGCCACACCCATCTTGGCACAGCGCGGTCTACCAAACTTTCAAACTGACCGCGCACCGGGCTGCGCCGCTCGAAACTTGCACTGCGCCGGCTGCGCCACCCTGCGCCTCCCTGCGCCACCTGCACTGCGCCACGAAACTAGGGCCCATAGTCTCTATAAACAGTAGGCAAGGTGGGGCGATCTTGGTACTGGAAAAGCCCTGGGGCCTCATTTATAAAACTGTGCATAAAATCCATACTAAATGTTTGCGTACGCACAAATGAGGAAATGTAGCCTACTTACGACAAAAAAATCAGATTTGTAAAAACTGGTGTACGCCTGTTGGTGCGCAACTTCCTTTTATAAATCCCAAATCAACTTGGAAAAGAATGCTATATCTATATCCCGCCCTCTCCACACCCACATTTAACCATAAACGGTCAATGCAAAGCACCTCATGGATATTAATACATGGAAATGAGCAGCTGATCACTTGTTTTGTCCAATGACTCACGGGCACTGCTGCCAGACAGACAGACACGGAAATGATTGCTGTGTTCCAGATTGCATACTACTATGCTATATAGTAAGCAAAAAAAAAAAGAATTAGTGTGTCCCAATACATAGTAAGTCAAATGCAGTGCGCCAAAAATACCAGGATGTCCTACTACTTCCAGTCGGATTTTGCAGAATACAAACCAGCATGCTTTTCTGACTATTACAGTACATACTTGGTAAGGGCAGCCACAGTATGTACTGGTAGTAAAAGGACACAGTATGTGATTTGGAACGCAGCAGATATTTTCTGACACAGTCAACAGTGTTTAAGGGTGAGGTGGACATTGCATTTGACATTGCAATTGACATTGCATTGACAGACAAAGTGGCCCTCAAGCTAAAGCTAGCAATGTGCTAACAACAAACTGATTGAGAATGTAGCATTTCACACAGTGCAAACAGTCCTCAACACAAGTAAAGGCACACAGAAGTGAGCTCCTTATTCCTGGCTGTGCCCAGCATGGACAAACAGAGTGGCCCTCAAGCTAACGTTAGCAACTTGCTAACAACAAACAAATTGAGAATGTAATAGCTCCAGAGAGACCCACGTATTGTCGAGCATATTCGAGGAGCTACAGACAGTGTGTTGGGTCTTCCCATAGCTGCTCGGGCACAAAGTGCTCTGCAAAATGTGTTCAGTCAGTCAGTCAGTCAAGGACATACCCATGTATTGGGCATGTCTCATGCAGGACCAGACAAAAATGTTACATGGATTAAAGACAAAGGATGAATGATGAGAAGTACTGAATATGCTTACGTGTTAAGTATGTGTAATTTTCATTTTCACCCTCAGTAACTGCAACTTCACAACCAGACACCTTGACTTCTGCATCAGACAATGTAACATCACCATCAGTCGATGTGTCTTCACTGTCAGTTGGTGAAACCACTCCCTCCCCGTCGGACAGTGAAACCTTGTCACCAGTCACTATGACATCACCAGAAGTCAATTCAAACTCACTACCAGTCACTGTGACTTCACCAGAGGTCGATGCAACCTCACCACCAGTCACTATGACCTCACCAGAGGTCGATAGCACCTCACAAGCAGGCACTATGACTTCACCAGAGGTTGATGCAACTTCATCAAGAGTCACCATGACCTCACCAGAGGTTGATGCAACCTCACCATCAGTCACTATGACCTCACAAGAAGTCAATTCAAACTCACCACAAGTCACTATAACTTCACCAGAGGTCAACGGAACTTCACCAGCAGGCACTATGACCTCGCCAGAGGTCGATGGGACCTCACCAGCAGGCACTATGACTTCACCAGAGGTTGATGCAACTTCATCGGGAGTCACCATGACCTCACCAGAGGTTGATGCAATCTCATCACCAGTCACTATGACCTCACCAGAAGTCAATTCAAACTCACTACCAGTCACTATGACTTCACCAGAGGTCGATGCAACCTCCCCACCAGTCACTATGACCTCACCAGAGGTCGATGCAACCTCACCACCAGTCACTATGACTTCACCAGAGGTCGATGCAGCTTCATCAGGAGTCAACATGACCTCACCAGAGGTCGATGCAACCTCACCACCAGTCACTATGACTTCACCTGAGGTCAATGAAACCTCACCACCAGTCACTATGACTTCACCTGAGGTCAATGCAACCTCAACACCAGTCACTATGACCTCACCAGAGGTCAATGCAACCTCACCACCAGTCACTATGACCTCACCTGAGGTCAATGCTACCTCACCACCAGTCACTATGACTTCATCAGAGGTCAGTGCAACCTCACCACCAGTCACTTTAACTTCATCAGAGGTCAGTGCAACCTCACCACCAATCAGCGAGACCTCACCAAGCATCACAACTATCGCAGCTCCAACTACAACTTCAACAGCCGCGCCACCACCACAGCCAATAATTCAGTTGGGATTTAAGTTGGAGGCAACCTTTACACCAGCATTGGCAAACACATCCTCACCAGAGTTCAAGGAATTAGAAAAGAATGTTACCGCAGCGGTAAGTATTTAAAACAGAAGAGTTTGGACTTAATATCAACCTTCCTTACTCTTATTTTATTTTTTGAAATGTATTGTTGTTTTGTCTGTTGCTCCACAGCTCAACAAGGTTTATGAAGAAAGATTTGGAGACAGTTTTAATCGAACTGAAGTCACAGGCTTTAGGTATACAACTTGCATTTTTGTTGCACTTTATTTGTCTATTATTCATCTATTGATTTCTTTCATTCATAGTCATTCTTGCCATAAGACTACTTTTACATTGTTCCACATAAGGCAAGTCCCTCTAAGTAATTTATTGATTGTCAATTTTGAACAAAAATTATTCTATTACAGTCAAGGATCCATTGTGGCAGAGGTTAATGTGATATTCAATGAGGGGAACACACTGCCAAATGCCAGTGCAGCAGCTGAAACCTTGGTGGAGGCTGTTTCCAATGGAAACTTTTCCCTGCCTGTCAACACATCATCTATTACTGCGACTGGTAAGTTGTTTGGATTTTTCCCTGACTTTGAACATTTTATAATATCCATATACATTATATATGCAATGACAAAAAGTTAAAGTCTGATAGCCTATATGTTTAAAATATAATACAATTTATAATATCAAAACATAAATTTCCAGTTTTGCAGACACCAACAGAAGCTCCTGCCACAGTTGCACCTTCAACTTCACTGAGTGCAACTCCCTTCTCAGGTAAAAATGCATTTTAAAAATTCCTTTTCTTTTTTTCTTTTTGCAAACTCCCATCATGACAGAGCCTCTTACGTCATTTTCAGTAATATTTTTTAATGGTCCACACAGAATAAAAGATACTGTACACAAGCTATTATAATGTGCATACTTTCAACCAATGTCTTGTGCACACAGTCTTTTTTATTGTGCATATTAAGATCCTAATCTTTTGTTCCGAGTTATTGTCTTGAGTTCAGAAGATTAAAAAATAACAATAATAATAATTATGGCAAGTAAAGTTAAACAAAAATCACATGTTAGGATCTCCTTGGCTTTGTACTGCAAATATTCAATATGCATTTTCACAAATTAACTGTATAATTTATAAAATAGATATCAAATGAATGGAAACACAGCTAGATAATTAATATTGACTTTAATAACAATACTGCAATAAGACACTGCATATATAAAATTTTAAGAATTTTCTGCCTCAGGGCGACCTTTCTAAAAGTAAAATAGCTAAATCATGTCCAGCCTTAAAAAATGCTGTTAAACTTTACCAGGTATCACAAAAAGCATAAAGTAATAAAATTGCTTCGAAACATATACATTAAGTGAATTTTGAAATGTGCCTTTTTTTCATGTATCTGTCCAGATATTGCTACTTCTCCACCAGTCGACGTGACCTCAGAGGTCAATGAAACCTCACCAACAGTCACTATGACCTCACCCGAGGTCAATGAAACCTCACCACCAGTCACTATGACCTCACCTGAGGTCAATGCTACCTCACCACCAGTCACTATGACCTCACCAGAGGTCAATGCGACCTCACCAACAGTCATTATGACTTCATCAGAGGTCAATGCAACCTCACCACCAATCAGCGAGACCTCACCAAGCATCACAACTATCGCAGCTCCAACTACAACTTCAACAGCTGCGCCACCACCAGAGCCAATAATTCAGTTGGGATTTAAGTTGGAGGCAACCTTTACACCAGCACTGGCAAACACATCCTCACCAGAGTTCAAGGAATTAGAAAAGAATGTTACTGCAGCGGTGGGTATTTAAAACAGAAGAGTTTGGACTTAATATCAACCTTCCTTACTCTTATTTTATTTTTTTTAATGTATTGTTGTTTTTTCTGTTGTTCCACAGCTCGACAAGGTTTATGAAGAAAGATTTGGAGACAGTTTTAATCGAACTGAAGTCACAGGCTTTAGGTATACAACTTGCATTTTTGTTGCACTTTATTTGTCTATTATTCATCTATTGATTTCTTTCATTCATAGTCATTCTTGCCATAAGACTACTTTTACATTGTTCCACATAAGGCAAGTCCCTCTAAGTAATTTATTGATTGTCAATTTTGAACAAAAATTATTCTATTACAGTCAAGGATCCATTGTGGCAGAGGTTAATGTGATATTCAATGAGGGGAACACACTGCCAAATGCCAGTGCAGCAGCTGAAACCTTGGTGGAGGCTGTTTCCAATGGAAACTTTTCCCTGCCTGTCAACACATCATCTATTACTGCGACTGGTAAGTTGTTTGGATTTTTCCCTGACTTTGAACATTTTATAATATCCATATACATTATATATGCAATGACAAAAAGTTAAAGTCTGATAGCCTATATGTTTAAAATATAATACAATTTATAATATCAAAACATAAATTTCCAGTTTTGCAGACACCAACAGAAGCTCCTGCCACAGTTGCACCTTCAACTTCACTGAGTGCAACTCCCTTCTCAGGTAAAAATGCATTTAAAAAAATTCCTTTTCTTTTTTCTTTTTGCAAACTCCCATCATGACAGAGCCTCTTAAGTCTTTTTCCGTAATATTTTTTAATAGTCCACACAGAATAAAAGATACTGTACACAAGCTATTATAATGTGCATACTTTCAACCTATGGCTTGTGCAAACAGTCTTTTGTATTGTGCATATTAAGATCCTAATCTTTTGTTCCGAGTTATTCTCTTGAGTTCACAAGATTAAAAAGAAAAATAATTACAGCAAGTAAAATTAAACAAAAATCATGTGTTAGGATCTCCTTGGCTTCATCCTTTATATATTCAGTATGCATTTTCACATACTAACTGTATCATTCAAAAAACAAAAGTACATAAATGAATGGAAACACAGCTAGATCACTTATACTGACTTTAATAACAATATTGCAATAAGACACTGCATATAAAAATCTAAGAATTTTCTGCCTTGGGGAGATCTTCCTAAAAGTTAAATAGCTAAATCATGTTCAGCATTCAAAAAAATGCTGTAAAAATTTTAAAAAATGCCAAATGAATTTTGAAACATTTCTTTTTTTCATTTATCTGTCCAGATATTGCTACTTCTCCACCAGTCAACGTGACCTCAGAGGTCAATGCAACCTCACCACCAGTCACTTTGACTTCACCCCCAGTCAATGCAACCTCACCATCAGTCAATGCAACCTCACCACCAGTCACTATGACTACACCATCAGTCAATGCAACCTCACCACCAGTCAACTTGACCTCACCCCCAGTCAATGAAACCTTACCACCAGTCACTATGACTTCACCCCTAGTCAATGCCACCTCACCGCCAGTAAATGTGACTTCACCATCAGTCACTGCAACTTCACCACCAATGAACACAACCTCACCACAGCCATTCACCACAACAGCAGGTAATTAAGACAATAAAAGAACTTTAAATAGAATCACTGGTGCATTTAAATTTATAGCCCCAATTTTTTTTGTCTCTATAACATAAGCAGCACTGAGTGCAATATGTAAATGGGGCTTTTCATACTCAAATGTCATATTAACTACCCATAAAAATGTGATTAATTTCTAGGTACTGCAAGCACCACTACAGTGACTGAAGCATCAACACTGAGAATCACAACTCTAACTACTCCAGCTGTTCCAACTACTACCACAACAGCTGCTCCACCTGTAGAACCAAAAATTCAACTGGGCTTCAGGTTGCAGGAAACCTTTACACCTGAGTTGACAAACCAATCCTCACCACAGTTCCAGGCATTAAAAGGCACAGTAACCACAGCGGTAAGTTAATGAATATTGGCTTGCTTTTTTGCTCCATCAGATAACTCATAATACATAAAAAAGTTTAGATGGCAGAAATTAAAGAGATGCTGTTTTCTTAAGGCTGATAATATTTATGCAATCACAATGTTAAAATTGCTGTAATAAAAACATTTCCACAAGTGACCTAAAGCATTTTTGGAATAGAAAATGTATGCACTGGCAGCAACAATTGATAATTATGATGGACCAGGAAAAATACAAACACTTGAAAAAACTACAATGACCATGAATGAATGAACAAGAGGGAAAAGTTGTGGCTTACTATCTACTTTCTTTGCTGTTACTTCATCCTATTCTGAAATGTTATTGTTGTTTTAAATTTCTTCACAGCTCAACCAGGTTTATAAAGAAAGATTTGGAGACAGTTTTAATCGCACTGAAATCCTGAGCTTCAGGTATACAACTTTATTTTTATATTTGTTTTCAATGTGTTTATTTTTTATATATATATGAAAAAGACTGTGCCTTGCTTTTATGTGCTGATCTCTGAAAGTTTGATGTGAAATGGACATAGGATAGATTTTATCCATTAGTTAGGTTTGTTCTTTAATTATTAGTCATACTTATACATACATACAAATACACAACTCACACAATGTTTTAAAAAAAACAAATTTGTCTAAAGCATATAATGATTGATTGTTTTGAAAAATTATGATTCAATTACAGTCAAGGATCTGTTGTGGTAAATGCTGAGCTGATATTCAACAACGTGACAACACTACCAAATGCCAGTGCAGCAGCTGGCACTTTGAAGGATGCTGCCTCTAACTCTAATTTCTCCCTTAATGTCAATGTATCTTCAATTACTGCAACAGGTAAAATATTATACCATTACCAAATATCAAGTTATGTTAATGATTGTAGCAGGCCAATATTGAATATATGATGGCAAGTTTATATTTAAAAGACACAAAATCATATTTTATGATTGTTATTTTCAGTTGTGTCAGCACAAACTCAAGTCTCTACCACAAATACACCTTCAACACAGATGAGTACCTCTCCTTCATCAGGTATAGTCACGACACAACAGTCAAACATTTATTTTTCAGTTTATCAACTCTAATAATGTTACTTAATCATATTCATCATACATACTAAGTAAATATCGAAATTTTCTACTTTTTCTACTAACAAAAACAATTGTTCCACTAGTAAACCCAACCTCAACACCAGTCAACGCAACCTCACCACCAATCAACGCCACATCACCACTAGTCGTCACATCACCACCAGTCAATGCTACATCACCACAAGTCAACGTCTCATTACCAACATCTGCTCCAACTAATGCTTCCAATGCTACAACGGTGACTCCTAATGCAACAGTTGCCCCAACTGCTGCTCCAACTTCAGCTCCTAATGCAACAGCTGGCCCTACTGCTGCTCCAACCACAGCTTCCAATACAACCGATGCATCAACAAATCCTCCTTCATCCAGTGAAGGAACCTTGAGTGTTAAGTTTAGCCTCAGCCAGACATTTACATCGGATCTGGCCAATTCATCTTAATCATCGTTTAGGACATTAGCTACAACAGTGGTCACAGTGGTAAGATTCCAATAACCTATTATACAGTAGAATGCTTTTTACTCCGACAACAACTTTGTCTGAGAATTAAAATTTTATGTTTAAAAATCAATCTGGATGAGCATCAGAAGACAAGTAATTTTTAATATTATAGGGCAGGAGTTAAAGCACTTGAATGTTGAAATGTTCAGCAATTTTTCTTGGAAAAACTGCTAAAATAAATCTGATGATCATTCAAAAGAAACTTTTCAGAAATTATGCTGATCATCATGCAAACTGAATAAACTCTAATTCCTAATGTTGTTACATTGATGTAGATCAAATCTGAAGAAAATATAAGAGATAGCAGCCTTCATGCCAACCCAAACTATCTTTCTTAATTTGTTTTGAATGAAGAATTGAAAATAATAAAAATGGTTTCTTTCAGCTAAACGAAGCTGGTGCTAGGCTGTACAGATCAAGTTTCAGCCGCTCCATCGTGAACTCCTTTGCGTAAGACAAAATTTGAATCACAGATTAAATTTTTCTGGGCCTTTGCTGGTCACATGCTTTTAAAATGTGGAGCTTTCTCTCTTTGTCACCATAGGAATGGCTCTGTGGTTGTCGACTCAACCATGGTGTTCACGAATGCAAGCTCAGTTCCTTCAGGAACCACTGCAACCTCACAACTCAGCGGTTAACTTGCAAACAGCACCCTGAGCGTCGTACCAGGCAGTCTTATAGCAAGTAAGTAATCAGAGACTTTGGTTAAAATTGAATCAATCTGTCTATGAATCTGTTTGAATGAAATGCATCTGACGGTGTAATTTTACTGCTAAACTTTTTTTTTTTTTTCAGCTGTTATAAATGTTACCACAGCCTCAACCGCTACTCCAATCACTACAGCCCAGACAGCTGCCCCAACAACAGCTTCCAGTGTTACAGCAGTTCCTACTGCAACAGCCGGGCCCACAACTGCTCCAAACGCAGTTTCCAGTGTTACAGCAGCTCCGACTGCAACAGCCGGGCCCACAACTGCTCCAAACGCAGTTTCCAGTGTTACAGTAGCTCCTACTGCAACAGCCAGGCCCACAACTGCTCCAGCTGCAGCTTCCAATACCACAGATGCATCAACAAATCCTCCTACATCCAGTGAAGGAACCCTGAGTGTTAAGTTTAGTCTCAGCCAGACATTTACATCAGATCTGGCCAATTCATCTTCGTCATCGTTTAGGACATTAGCTGCAACAGTGGTCACAGTGGTAAGATTCCTATATGCCTGTAAGCAATTATACAGTACCATGAAGAGAAATAACTGTGATTATCAACCACACTGAATAGTCATATTTCTAATGTTAGGGTATTTCTGCCTAAGAAAGTAAAATAAATCAAAACTGTATTTGTTAAGTCACTAAATAATGTTTTGTGGTATTTTAGCTCAACGAAGTGGGTGCTAAGCTGTACAGATCAAGTTTCAGCCGCTCCATCGTGAACTCCTTTGCGTAAGACAAAATTTCAATCACTGATGAAATTTTTCTGGGCCTTTGCTGGTCACATGCTTTTAAAATGCGGGGCTTTCTCTCTTTGTCACTGTAGGAACGGCTCTGTGGTTGTCGACTCAACCATGGTGTTCACGAATGCAAGCTCAGTTCCTTCAGCAACCACTGCAACCACACAACTCAGCGGTGAACTTACAAACAGCTCCCTAAATGTTATTTCAGGCAGCGTTAGTGCAAGTAAGCAATTGGACTCTACATTAAAACTCAAAGTAATCCATTAAAATATTGTGGGCAAAGAAGTATGCTACAGTGTCATATTATTGATAATTGATAAATTCTTGTCATTTGTACAGCTTCTACTGCAACCACTAATGCAACGGTTGCCCCTACTGTTGCTTCAACTGTGGCTCCTAATGCAACCACTGCTTCCACAGCGGCAACTACAGCTGCAACTGCAACTGCAACTGCAACTACAGCTACAACTACAACTACAGCAACAACTACAACTGCAACTACAACCACAACTGCAGGAACCACCACCACTGCATCAACAAATCCTCCATCATCCAGTGAAGGAACCCTGGGTCTTCAGTTCAGTCTCAACCAGACATTTACATCAGATCTGTCCAATTCATCTTCGTCAGCGTTTCAGACTTTGGCTGCAACAGTGATCACAGTGGTAAGATGTCTATGCAATAACACTGTACCTCTAACTCAAAATTGGAATCTCTTCTTAAAAAATAATATTTAATGTGCATGATAAGACAGAGAAGCACTTATTAAACTTGCATTCAGTGCAGGAGTCTATGAAACTTTCCAGTATTCAACAAATATTGCATTTTTGTGAATAAATAAATCAGTAAATCATAAATAGTTTTTCATCGATACCTGGCAAAAGTCAGTATTATTCTTGGAATTCCTATTCTCCCCTTAAACAGAGCGAAACATTAACCAAGGGCTCTTACTGCTTAAGAATTCTGGGAAACAGAGAATTTCAGAAACTATCACATCAGTGAGTCTCGAGTACAATTTTGCAAGAGCTTTGTAGCTTATAGAGCTGTAACTGTATATTATTATATATACCTGCCATGTCAAGAGTAGAATACAATAATTCCCACAGTGATCATTGCACTATATTCAATTCCCTTTTTTGCTCTTATTGGCTGCAAATTAGTAACACCCATAGTGAGGTGAAGCCCAGATCCCTGTGAGGTTCATTCTCCATTGTACTTAAACTTTAGCAATGCTCCTGTGTTGCAGGCCAGTCAGGGAAATTGTGTATTTATGGTAAGCTTCTGTGCATATTGCATCCATTTATTGCATGTTGTATTGCATATGACAGTGAAATTGCCTTTCAGGTAAACACAGCTGGTACAAAACTTTACGGATCATCTTACCTTCGCTCAATTGTAAACCAGTTCACGTAAGACTAATTTTCTTTCACTGACTAAATATTACGCAAAATTAAGTGTTGCCTCACTTTTAAAATGTGTTGTTTTCTCTCTTTGTCACTGTAGGAATGGATCTGTGGTTACCAATATGACTCTTGTGTTTCAAAATCAAAGCTCAGTTCCTTCAGCGAGCACTGCAACTACGCAGTTCAGCAGTGAGCTTGCAAACTCTTCCCTGAGCATTATACCAGGCAGCGTTTCTGCTCGTAAGTTATGAGAGATTGAAGACCAAATGTTTCTAATTGACGGTTTTACATTTGTAACACTATTTGATAAAAAACAAACACATGTTGCAATGTCATGTTTGTGATTCTGTGGTACTTTTCAAGCATAAGAGTAAGAAAATGGCTCAAGGCTGTGACGAAGTTTGCTTTTTAAGTCAATGTTTTAAACTTGTAAACTTA
>JAQLOL010014468.1:0-11232 GCA_029783665.1 Naso thynnoides
AACCCCATCCACTGCCATTCATGTCGAAACAGGGTATAGAAACACTACAGTACATGTGAAAGTTTCTAGGTATAGGTTATTCACCTTTCTAAAGAGAACGTCTGTGTTTAATATGTCAAAAATCACTGAGCGAGAGAGAGAGGAGCAGGGAGTCGTGGAGAGCAAAATTAGTACGCCTGGAAAAATAGTTCCTTTCAAATGCTGCCTTCCTCTCTTAAATATTAGTGTGAGGAAGGATTTTGACACGGACGTTCTTTCAAACTAACATCACACATTTTTAGCTACTTTCCATAACATTTATTAATTCTGGACAAAATGTAAACAAAAACCACATCTCATAGTTAACGCTATTTGGGGGGAAATGGGCGGGGCTTATCTAACTTATGTGGCCAATATTGACGAAAAACACTGGTATGTAGGAACAAAGAAAGGATGTTACTGAATGTGCTGTGACTTCGGTCTCCTCACTGTGATGTTGAGGATGTTGAGGATGTTCTGTAAAGCCTCAGTTCCAGTGCTCGGCTTGGCTTGGCTCGGCTTGTGGAGGATATGAATGGAAGCTGTTCTTGGGCGTGAGCAGAATGTGGCCGTTTGTTGCAGCACGGAAACAAATTTTGAGAAAGCTGATGGCAGGGAGACAAAAGAGTCCTGAACAAACAGGAGATCCTGCATCAGAGGGTGAGGATGAGGATGGGGGTCCTCTGTGACCAGTCAGAGGCTGCAGTGGCAACTAGAGCCTGAATTAACCGACATGATTACACCAACACAATGATTATTTACCGTCCAGCAGCATGTTGGTCGTTGTGCTGCTTCAGAACAAGACAGTTACACGATACAGCAGTGAGTTAATGTCGGTCTCACTCTGTAGCTCAAACCACGTGTTTTTGTTAATAGTGAAACTGAAGGTTTGGCTGTTTGATTCGCTTCCACTTCTTTACAGAGTTTTTTTGAAGGTCGGACGGTCGTGTTTTGTAGCTCGTGGATATTCAGACATCTTCGTCTTTTATTTGTGTTTAGAATTTTTATCATGAAAACATGATCAGTGTCTGCCTGATCTCTGCTCGTCTCTGGCTCTCTTCCTCTGCTCGCTGAGACAACATGGCCTCTCTGTGAGGATCTTGCTGTGACAGGAAGTGCCTGCACTCAGCAGGAAGTGAGGCCATCTGTTTTCCTTAACAAGGTGCCACGCTAGTGACATGGCATCCTGAACACTATGCGAGGTTCACATTTCTGGATTCTGAGTGATTTTTTTTCCATTTAGCATCCTAAACTAGTAAACATCGCACCTGCCACAGATTATTCTACCAGGTCTTGCTTTAGTGAACGTCATGTTTTGTTTTCAGTTTTGGAAGAATTCAGAGGTTCAGAGGAGCTGTAAACAGTTTCTGGTGATTCTGCTTATCCTGTCGGAAGCTTTCACTTTGAAATATTTGCCAGTTCATGATGGATTTGTGGGTGTTTGAGGAGGTTTTTATGGGTGTCCAGATTACATCAAGATGATTCTAGTGGTCTGATTTAAATTTAACTACTGATCTTACAGAGGATGAAGATATTTTAGCAGGTTCAAATGGTTCTTTTAAGTTGTTGTGAAAGTCCTTCAGTGGTTTCTAGAGCAGGGATGGGCAACATTTTCCTCCACATTGACTTTGAAAAACAAATAGAGGGCCACACATTCTACAACTGAAATCGAAAGATGAAATACATAGTACCGAAATAAGTTTAAAGTGGCCTACGTGAATCTGGTAGACATGACAGGCTACTTTACAATAAGCTGTTTTTCAGCCAAGAAGACATGAGGCCTTTTTTTTTTTTTTGTTAAAAGAAAGAAAGAATTTTTTGTTAGAAAATGCTGCACCACTGTATGTGCCACTGATAAAACATTACTTGCTGCAGCACTTGCATTATGATATAAATATGACCTCAAGCCTCCAGGCTGGCTGTTTCACAATTATCAAAATTTTGTTTTTCCTGTTCGGTGAAATAGCTGCATCACTGCATGGATAGAATATTAATATTCACAGACACTTGTGAACAAATGCTCACATTCAAAGTGCATTACTTTTATAATGTCCACCCTGTGTGGACGTTTCAGGCAGTTGGATGGTTCGCCGGCCGTATTTTGCCCATGTGTGTTCTCGCGGATCCTCTGTGAGTGAGTGAGTTCTCAGGAGGGTTTTAAAGATGCAGGAGTTTCCAGAGGTAGTTTGGAGGCTGAAATGGTGTTAAAGAGATTTAAAGTATGCTGATGAGCTGGTTGAGGTACTTCAGTGAAATCTGATGATGCAACAGTTTGCCATCTTACTCCTTCATTAGAGGGAAAGTTTGAGACATTTTTGTGTGAAAGTCCAATCAGCATTGATAGTAAATGTAGCTGAGAGATTCAAAAATTCCTCAGTGTGTCCTGTATAGAGTGAAGAAGGGGTGACAGATTTTTAAAGGCCCACCTGGAAGTTAGCATCCGTCTGGCTCCCTTGGCAAAAAAGCTGGTGAGATTTTTGAATGGTATTTTGGATTTTTGTTGAAAATCAGCTCTGTGACAAACACAAGTGTATGATACTTACATGTTTTGTTCAGCATGATTCACAGATGAATAGCATGTTCGTGTTTTTTGAAGCGAGCTCGAATTGCTCGTCTCACTTTCTTTTTTTAAAGATACTATATATTTTAATACTTTTTCATGTGATGCTGTCTAACGTCCCCGACAAACACTGTAATCTCATTGAGCCTTTTTTAAGATGCATATAACCTTAAAGACTGAGTCAGACACAGTTCCCTAAAAACAAAACATAGACTTATATGGAAGATATATGACTCAGTCATCACTTTTAGACCCCTCTAGACATGTGTGGTGGTGGCTGTCTGTCTGTCTGACTCTGTATTGATGTTTTGGTTAAGTCGGGACGTTTCTGGGTGGGGAGTGGGTGTGTTTCCTCTGGCCAATGACAGCGCGCAGGTGAGGTTGGTGGTGGATAAAACACAGCAACTGTACAGCATTTACGCCAGAGGAAATGGCGGATGTGGAGGTAGCGACAAAGAAAAGGAATTACAAAACGGATAATTCTGGTCCTTGATTCTGATTGGCTGAAGCACATTCCAAGCTGTTGAAAAATACTCTACAGACACACATCTGTGACCGCATTGCAAGAGTATAACTGCGCCAGCCAAACAAGGTGTTTCAAAATATCAGATTTTGTCCTTAATTTAAATTCACTGGGGGGCTAAGCCTGGATGAGTGGAAAGAGACGGACATGATGGCGGAGAAAGAGAAAAAGGAAAGGAGATACGCTGAAATTAATGAGAGAGACACTGAAGAGCTAGAAAAGTCAACAAACGAAGCCAGGATCATTAAACAGACACTGTGGTCAGTTCGCTATTTTTAGACCTGGTGTGCTGAGAAAGATCTGGCTACTCATTTTAAATCAATCACCAAAATGGAGCTAAACCAGTCTCTCCATCAGGTTTATGCCCATGTGAAAAACGGAAGAGGTGAACCTGGTTTCAGCAGTTAGGTTGGCTTAATCGATACATCAATGATCCACCGAGCAGCTGTTCCTGATGTCTGATGAAAGATCTTACATTTACCAAGCGAGCAACATTTTCGTTGGAGTAGTAAAAAAACTTTGCCAAGAAGGACGTAACAAAACAATTGCACAATCGATGGTAATATCAAGATAAATGTTAAAGTCACCCCAGATAAATGTTGATAATCACCTCATCTTTAAGAATGCTTTCCACTGTGTCTGTGTGTTGCTGCATTGATGTGCTGTGTCTGTGTGTTGCTAAGCAACCATTCTGCTAAATGTTGCTGAAGAACAATATTGCTCGGCTGAATAATGACTATTTGTTATCAGTTAATTATTGCAATTTTTGTTGCCGTGTGTTTATTTCATGAAACCTTGCCAAGTATGTAGTAACCGTTTTTTAAAAGCCATAAGCCCTGTGAGGTCATGATTAACAGTGATTTTAGAATCGCGCTTGCATCGTGCCTAACAACACCCTGTAGCTGTTCTAGAATCACTGTAAATCATGACCTCGCAGGGCTTATTGCTTTAGTATAGCCCTAGCGAGGTGAAGCAGCAAGCGGATAAAGTTCGTTCCAGAACGAGAATGAATCTCAGTTTGGCTTTCAGCCGCTTTCAAGCACAGGAGAGGCTGGGGATGAAGAGTGAGTCGGGCTACTTTCTGTTGGACAGGCAGGTGCCAAATGCCAGCGGTTAGCTTGTGTTAGCTTGCTAAATTATTGACTTCTCCATTAAAACAATTTTAATATTACTACATAACTTGTTGTGTAGGCAGAAGTGTGGTGGTGTTTAGCCGGGAGGAGGGGCCTAATTTGAGTGTTGTGTTTACAGGCTGCAACAAACACATGCTGCTGACTCCACCTCTAAAAGTTCAAAAACTGGGTTTGTACTGACATTTTATGTTGCAGAATAAAACATCTAATATATTTAGCTTGTGTGGACCACAGACCTTATTTCAGTCAATGAACAGGAAGTGCAGAAATGCAGACTGACTTTCACGTTTTAGGTCTCATCACTTCACCGCTGTATTGACAGACAGACAGACAAACGGACAGCTTTAGTCCACATATCAGGGATGCTGTCCAGTTTTACACTGATATGATTTCACTTATGCAGCTCCTGTTGTAATTCGTATCCTCTCCGTTGGAGCTCAACTCAAACTGTTAAGTAATTAATATAAGTTTAGTTTCCTGTGTCTTCGCATCAGTTAGTCCACTCAAATCAAACTCAGGTCTCATTTTATTGCCAGCACCTCCTGCTTGATTTTCATTTTCTGTGAGCAGTGACTGAATCTGCTGCTGGCTGCATTGGATTCTGTTCTGTTGACTCTCTCCCGACTTCAGCCGACATCAAAGCACCTTTCATCTCACAACAGAGCGGACATCAAACAGAGCACACCAGTCGAGCTGCAGAACCGACACAAGTCCTTCAGCTAATGGAACAGCTGATCAGAGAACAAAATCAATCATTCGTGTCATTGGTTATAAACCATGAAATGAAAAACTGACAAGAATGAGTCCATCAGCTTCCTGAGAGATTCACACATTCATTCAATCCGTTCATTCATGATTGTACCTGAGACACAAACACAGTTTTGACCGTGTCAGGTGGAGCAAAGGCAGTTTTTAAAGACTGGAAGGTTTAAAGTCTCCTGTTGCAATCAGACACAATATGCTGGAATTTACCTTGACATGTTTCGACTGTCGTTTTGCAGGCTTCCTCAGAAGTGTCTCCTGATGTCTTTTCAGCTGTTGTTACGCTGTCTGGTTGCTCCTTGAGTACGGCATCCCAGGTGTTTGACAGCACATGTGTCCCCTTGTCCCGAATCCCACTTTGGCCTTTTCCCAATCCATGATAAGACAACATCACAGCAACATCAGGTGACGCTTCTGAGGAAGACTGCAGAACAGCAGTCAAAACATAACAAGGTACATGCCAGCATATTGTGTCTCATCATAAGAAATAGAAGACTTTAGTTTAAATAGAGACATTATGAATCTTTCTGGACTATTAACTGGAATGTTTGAGTTGTCCACTGCAGTCTAAAGAATGCATGAGTATCTCTGATGTATGTGTGTTTACATGCTGCATATGTAAGCCTGGTTTACAAACTCTGATCCTTGTTTTAGAAAACCTGAAATACTCATCTGAGTACTCTGATAGAACTCAAGGTTTAGTCAACACCTTAACCAGGTTTCTGATCCTGTTCAGCCATGTTAGCAAGTCAGCCTGGACTCAGCAGATGCTTCAGTGAGCCTGTAAGTTGTTTACATGACATTAATGAAAATTTATTTATTGTGTTATTCCGCCGAAAACCGGACTTTTAAAATGCATGTAAACATTTTAGTGCGACTGAAATTGTACTAAATCGAATTTCTCCAAGTCATCCTAACACACCCAAATAATGCGATTGGAAGTCGAATTACTCCTACATGTTGTGAGCTCCACGTTAACCCTAAAAGCTTGACAGACATAGCAACAGTAACTAATGGGGGCTTGGCTCAGGGAATGGTCAATTAACTGCAGTTGGCTTAACTTTGCATGTAAACGTACTGAGTGAAACAGTGATGGTAAAGGATGTGGTGACAGCAAGCTCAGAGAAACTCAACATCTACTCTTTTGTTTTCCATCACGGGTGATGAGCGGCAAAGTTTACCGACAAAAACCAAAGCGTGTTCGTTTGGGCGGAGCGAGCTGAAAGATTGGAAAGACGACGTCTACACAACCTGCTCTGTTCACACACACACACACACACACACACACACACACACACACACACACACACACACACACACACACACACACACACACACAAACAGTGAGGTGAGGCTGTGTGCGATGGCATTTATAAATGATTAAGCAGTCTGCCTTGTTAGCCACATTAAAAGCTTGTTAACTCAGTGTCTGTTATGACTAATTAATAGGAAGCATCAGGGAGGATGAAGATGCGGTGATGAAGATGGGGAGGAGGAGGATGAGCTGAGGTCACAGAGTCAGACGAAGCTGTGATGATACAAAGGTCTGATAGGAAGGAAGCAGTATGTCACTGAAGGCTTGGCCTCAAGCTCTCATAGACACACACACACACACTCACTAAATAAAGCCACACACAGTCAACTAAAAAAAGCTGAGACTTAGTCACCATGACAACCAGGCCATGAAAGCTGCATGTCCTCTGTGCTCCTGCAGAGGAGAAACGAGGTGGAAGTTTAAGCATCAGACACAAATGTTTCATCTCTGTTGTGTCCGTCGGTCACATAATGCTCTCCTCACCCGCCATTGTTGCTCGGAAACGACTGACCACAGACTGTACAGATGTAACCGACGTGCTGAAGGCTGTCTAAGGTTGAATGCTTGTCAGCTTCTCAGTCTGTCACAGCAGACAGAAAATAGTCATGTGGGTAAAATCATGACGAGCGGTTTTCAGCTGCATCGTTCACCGTGATAGGCTGAGACGCCTGTGAGTCAGTGAAGGCGAGCATGCCTAAGTCTCATCTCACCGTGTTCCCATGAACTCTTCTGAGATGTTGCACTCAGTGTTTCTTCAGCATTATGAAGGCGTCACGTAATGTTTGAGTTGCAGTGACTTGGTGTGAGAACTCTCAGCATCCTCTCAGTGTCGAGACGGGATGAAAAACCGGGAACTGCTTGTTTGACTCACCTTCAGTGGCTCGCAGCCATCACGCTTCAGAGCCCCGACGTGTGGTTGCAAGGCCTTTTTTAAGCCTGGGGCCTCGCCTCTCAGGCAACATTTAGGCTGGAATGTCATCTTGGAGGCAGGTTGCTGATCTGAGTGAGCTGTGATTCAAGACTCAGACCTACAGCCTGTTTACACACAACCTCATCTGCCAATCTAATAATAATCACCACAAGGTAATCATAAAGGAAAGATATAGTTTGTCCAGACAACTCTTGTGTTTGTTAGCAGGTGATGCTGAGATAATTATAGAAGCAATTTCCAAGTTCATTGTTGAACATTTAGGGGGATTACTTGTAGAATCTGTCAGAAATGGAATAAAATTTTGATCATTAGTGTTTCATCACCTGGAAATAAGAACGGTTGTGTTTTCATGACCTTAGAGTGAACCTTTGCTATCTACAGAGGCAGCAGCTCCTCGCTCACATGGTCAGCCATGTCTCTACAGTAGCCCAGAACGGACAAATTGAACACTGACTCTGCAGATGACCTTATGCTCTTACAGCCGTCGTTCTTTCCCCCAGTCTTTCCTTCCTCCATTTTGTCAACTGCATTCTGCAACCTAACCACTAGATGGCACTTAATCCAACACACTGGACCTTAGAATGGGAATTCAGAGTGGGCGAGAACACCTCTGGAACAAGCAGCTCCCACTTTGCAAATCTATTGTTATTATGGATAGAAGTTATGTCGAAAAACTACTAAACCTTAAAACCCAAGTTGTATAAACTGTACAAGTGCCGCATAGCTACCAGGGTCGTCAATGCTAATATGTAAGTTTACCTTTCCTCCCCAACACATATAGTATTCTGTTCAGTTTTTGTGACCTTCAGGCAAGTCATTGTAGCTCCAAACACTATATGTGGGCGGCCAAGGATGTTAGTCATCTGTCATCTGATGCATCAACATAAAATGATTCACCATTCGAAGAAGCAGACGTTCCATTTAAAGGCAGGCATTTATGTCTGAGCATCAAATTTCCCCAATGAAAATGTAAAAAATTTACTGGAATTGTGTGTGAGCTGCATGCTGGACTAACGCTGTGAGTGAAATCTGAAGATCACATCATGTGGCGGTCAACACTCTCAGACAACCTCTGCTGCCAGTTTCCTGCAGGCGTTTCTTGCAAAACATCTGAACCTGCTGCCTGCTGCAGAAAACAGATCATGCTGCAAAAAACTGCAAAGCTTACTCAACCTCTTCCTGAGAGAGACAGTCAACATGTTTTGCCACCTCTTTGTCACTGACAACATTTTCCGACTGCAACCGTCATGATTTTTTCTCACAGATGTCAGTCAGCTCTCTGCACAGTGACAGTGACACATCTTCAGACTGTCAGCAACAACGTGAAGATTAATGACCTTCCATCTTATTTACGTTCAGACTTTTCCTAAAAATCCCACAGAGCCCCGAGGGCAAGAAACAGCTGAAAGAATCCTGATAAATGTTTCAACTGTATGTTAAGGCCAAGGAGGGTAAAAGAGTTCTTCACTGAAGAGAATCAACAACGTGATGTACAAACACTGCATTACAGATACAAATACTGCAATTTCACGGTTATTTCAAAGAAAAGTAAAGAAGTGTGAACAAAATTAAGTAAAAGTGCTGCTGTATTTTCAGCTAAATGCAGTAAAGGTTGTGGTTGGCATCCTCAGATCGTTCAGACTGAAGCATCATTTTAGAGCATCTTGTGACTGTTGGAGCTGCTGCAGGTGGAAACACTTTAGCCTAGTTTCCACTGAGTGGCACAGATCAGTTTGTTGTGGTTCACAATCTTTTTTGTATCAGCTGTCAAAAGGGTACGAAAGAAACATACTGTGCCTCTTTTGGTCACCCTTTCGTTGGGGTACAAAGGGGTCCCAAAGGGTCTCAAGAAGGCCGAGATGCACAAAGTGTTGACCATTGACTGCAAGAAGGCAAAAAGACGTTTTTAAAGTATAATTAACCCCCCCCCAAGTTTTGGCTGGCATGCATTCTTCTTAAAATTCAAAAAATGCATCTAGAACATGAAAAAATGTAACAGCTGGGTGCAGCTGGTGGCAGACAGGGCTTTACTGAGAGTAGACCAGATGAGTTGCATATTTTGAGTATAGCAATTGTACTTAGATTTACCTGTTAGCGTATTTAAGCTTTCACACATACCCACAGTTCGTGTAGTAAGCAGCTGGCTTCTCTCCACTGGACTCCCCCTCCACAGCGATGTGCTACTACCAAAGGGAAAGTGAAACTTAACTCCTGTTGGTCATCCCACTATTTCATCATCATTTCATCACATCTGAGTTAAAGTCAACACTTTAGGGATTTAGTTACTCTTTAAGTGTTGTCGTAGAACTTTAAATATGTCACTTTAGTAAGTATTAGATATTTTTAAGCCGAGAATGTAACCATGGTGACGTTTCTCCACCAGGAGAAAAAAGTGGCAGAGCTTTGTTATGGTGCGCCTCTGCAGCACAACGTGAATACGTCCAGCACAAACCCCGCCCACCAAGCAAGGGTACAGTCGACAGTGGAAAAGCAAACCAGATCTAGGGGTACCCTGTACTGCTCAGTGGAAACAAGGCTTTTGAGCAACTTAATATACAGTTAGCTGGTTTGGTTTAAAGGTTCTCAACCTCAGGGTCGAGCCCCTCCAAAGGTCACCAGAGAAATGTGAGATGACAATAAATGGGAGGAAAGAAGAAGTAACAAAGTTCTGAAACTGTGTGTGTGTGTGTGTGTGTGTGTGTGTGTGTGTGTGTGTATGATGTCTTTTCAAATGTTACAGCTAATGTCCCTGATGTTGTTGATGAGGACAGTAGAGAGGTCACTATTTTGGAAATAGGACGTACGTTTGATTACAGTCAGGAGAATGCATATCTTACTGAGGTTTTAAAGTACCAACTGCTCAGGGATGTTATCATACAGCTTGCGTACAAATGTAAATTGCTGGTGTTTGTATTTGGAAGCCTGGGTGATGTCCACAGACTGGTTGTAAGAGGCCTGCAGATGACAGGTTTGACCAAAACAAAGGCTAAGGATCTGGCTAAATTCTGTTCTATGTCTGTAATTACTGGCAGCTGCCACATTTGAAGAAGGCGCTGCTTTCTGTCCATAGACTCAATCTAGATACATGTACATTTGTTCTGAGATTATAACTGTTTGTGTTCAGTGATTCTCATTTAAATGTGAACATAAATAGCATTACAATGTGTGTGTGTGTGTGTGTGTGTGTGTGTGTGTGTGTGTGTGTGTAAAACATATCCCTGCAGTTTGTTACAAAGTTGCCTAGCAACCAAAAGTTAGTGATTAAAACACTTTTGAAGCAGAGTAACACATGAATGAAAGTGCCAGCACTCTAATCATCACTCGTGGAATCCCTCTCGTCCAATCAAATGACTTGTTTGAAACTGACTGTTGTGTAAATCGTGTTTGTCTGCATGTTTGTGGCCAAGCAGAGATGATGTGCTGATCGTTGCACAATCGTCTCTCTTCTGTCTGACTTCCTCTCCTGACATCTCAGATGCTTTCACGTTTTACATAAGGAATGTGTATGTCTTTGTGTGTGTGTGTGTGTGTTGTGTGTGTGTGTGTGCGTGTGTGTGTGTGAGTGAGTGAACGGATCTGTTGTGTAAACCTCCATCACGGTGCTGCTCGGCCTCTTTGTACCTCCCACACGCAGACAGAAATGGATGCAGAAACACAGTCACTCGGCTGTTTGCGTGTTAATATTTCTGCCTGTCACTGAGAGGAACTGCACAGGCGTGATGTGTCACCAGTGGAGTTACATATCAGAAGGTCAGCAGAGCAGCTGATTCAATTGAGCTGTTATCACATGTACCTGTGAACCATCACTGAGCATCACTGTTCAACCTGCACTGCAGGACAACAGGAACCAGCAGTGCCGGCAGCACCCTGAGCACACTGACTGGTGATTGGTCGGTCGCGAACGAACCGGCTCTAAGAGCCGGCTCTTTGACGTGAACGACAGGAGCCGGCTCTTGATTGGGAGCCGTGGTTTTTTTTTTTTTTTTATTT
>JAQLOL010014469.1:0-11230 GCA_029783665.1 Naso thynnoides
ACCAACTAGCGTTTGAGCCAGCGCAATAATTTAGAACAATCAGGCTATTTGACCAGAACTTTTTTATAGGTGTCCTACATCACTTTTGAGCGGACACCCTGCAGCCAATCAGAATCGAGTATTCACCCAGACCATGGTATAATTGCTTTTAATCACTTCTCTGTTCAGCTATTGCTTTTCTGCATGGGACTGTTTTACCTCTGTAGTTAACTCTTAAACTTTAAACCATTGCAGTGCAAGTCTGCATCACTGAAAGAACAAAATATCATCAACTATTTATGAACAAGCACATTTTCATGTACATAAATACATTCTCTGTTCTGCTTTACTTTTGTAACTTGTGTCCTATGAGACCTAATTAGAACTGACATATATATGAATGATACTGTGTCATGAAAAACTATTATCAAACATATTGCCTTTGAAACGGCATGTGTCACGAATATTTAGATGTCCAGTCCGGGTCACAAACTTAACATTCAGAATCAGTTTTCCTCATTTTTGAAGCCATCCTAACTCTGTTTCTGTCATCACAACACCCTGTTTTTGATCATGTTAGTCTGTACAGGTGCTTTGTGATGCTGCATTCAGCAGAACTCAGAAACTGGTTAAATGAGCGTCCCATTGTTAAAAGTCTGCGACTCAGTAACACAAAGAGCTTTTTATTGAGAGGACACTGTGGCAATGACATGGTCCGCTGGCCATATCTGGCCGCCAGGCTATATTTTGCCCATGTGTGAGCTAGGAGAACATGGCCCACTGGATGCCTCTGGGTTTGTCTGCTGTGGCGTTTGTCATGATCCAGTCCATGGTAACAAGGAAAAGGATATGAGAGATGATGCACCTCTGTCTCGCTCTGGACTTTACAGAGAAATGTTAAGAAATGGTGTAGCCAGTGATGACACTGCACACAAAAAGATTGTATGATTGATATGATTTTTAGTGGGATTCCATATGTGTACAGTATTTTCCAGAGAGTGTTTCGGTGGACACCGTAAAAGGCTTTCCTGAAGTCTACAAAGTCGATGTAAAGGGGTGTGTTCCATTCTGGGCATTGTTCTATGATATTTCGCAGAGCAAAGATCTGGTCCATGCATCCTCTTCCCTCTCTGAAACCTGCTTGCTCCTGCCTCGGCCTGGTGTCAATGGCTTTCTCCATTCTGTTGAGCAGAACTCTGCAGAACACTTTGCATTGTATCAATAGAAGGGTGATTCCTTGCCAGCTGTCACAGTTCTTAATGTCGTCCTTCTTGGAGATTTGGACAGTAAGTCCTTTGGACCAGGCTTCAGGAATGGTGTCACTGTTGCAGATGTTTTGGAGGAGGCCTGTTAGGACTCCTGCTGATGTGAGAACGTCAGCCTTCAGCATCTCAGCATCGATAGTGTCTATACCATATGCCTTGCCGTCCTTAAGGGTTAAGGTGGCAGTTTGATCCACTGAAGAGTTAGGGGCTGGTGTTAATGTCAAGGATATCAGCAGCTGTTGTTATGTTGGCTGGTTGCTCTGGCTCAGGGACGTTGGGGACTTCTTGAAAATCCTGGACCCACCTGGCTGCCTGCTCACACTCTGATGTACAGATGTTGATGTTTGTCCCTAACGAGGGTGGTTTGGCTTGTGTAATTTCTACAGAGTGATCTTGTACACTGTGCCCAGATTTCCGTAGGTTGCAGCCCTCTAGGCTTCACTTGCCAGGTGTTCAATAAAGGCTCTCTTATCTCTTCTGGCACTCCTCTTTACCTCTCGGTCCTTGTTTTTATAGGACAGCTTTGCCTTCTCAAGGAGTCGTTGGGACTTTGCAGTGTCTTTGCCCTCAGCTGTTTCCTCTCTTTACTTTTTGGTTTTTGTGAGATTACATTTTCATATCATTGCCTTGCATCTTGGGCCCTCTTTTTGTATATGGACAGCCCACGGATGGTGTGTTTACCATCTGTTCATTCAATTATTCAGTTTCATCTGGCAAGTTAAAAAACAAACAAACAAAATGAGAATTTCTTTTTTTCTGTATACACCAAATATTTAAAAAGATGTTTGTTTTCTCATCATCTGCTTAAAAGAAAAAAGTAAACAAACAAGGAAACAAAAAAGTCATATTTACATTCTTTATGTTTTGTTTATTTAGTCATTTCCAATTTGCTCTGTGCACAAGTGTGGTGGCGAACTCCCGCTTGTGCTAAGAGTCAGCAAACCTGCTTCCAGTTAAAGTCTGCATTGTTACATTGCATTGCTGAAGAAAGGTCAAGTTTTTCGAGATGTCGACGAGATCTGCTTAAAGTAAACATTAACAATGTCCACCCTATCATTGATGCCTGTTCCCCTGTTTCCAGAAGAAAGCGGGAAGGATAACTGTACATATATCTCAGGGTTTTCCCCAAGCACCAACAGTGTTTTTACTGTTTTAATCCAGTTTGCTCATTTTTGACAAGAGAAGATCTCTTCCAATTAGTTTTTTAAGAATCACATAACCTCCCCAATTCTGTATCTAGTCTGCAGAACCTCTCTGAACCTTCTTTGTGTGTGCACTCTGTGTGCGTGTGTCCGCGCTGCACACTCAGAGCGTCACAGCAAACCCATGAAAAGAAAGATAACCTAAAGATTAGTCTCTATTACCAGACTATTTTCACTAAATGTAGAGTCTGTAAGCAAGGTAGGGCGATCTTGGTACCAGAAAAGCTCTGGTGTCCAGTTGTAGTCTTTTGTAGTCCGTGTCATTAATGGCAGACTGTTAACTGTTAACAGCATGAAAATGGGCTACTTGTGAAAAGATCCACTTGTAGATGTGGTCTCTCAACTCAAACTCCATTCTCTCGTTCGACTGTAAACAGTCTGATTATAAACAGGGAGCGGCACGCAGAGAAGAAAGCCGGAAACGGAAGTTCGCCTCTTCCAGCTGTAGCCCAAGACTAATGGGGTTTGCCACAAGAGGCTGTATCGCTGGCTACCAGAAATCAGACAGCGAATGCAGCCAATGGGTTCCGAGATTGCCTGAAGTTTAACTTTACTCGAGTTGACGTGAACTACCCTCGTAATTCCTGTAAGTAAATGCAATAAAATCACCTAATCAACTTGCATAAACGTGAACATGTTGAACACAATATTTTAAGCTATTCTGTTCACGGTCACAAGCATAGCATGATAGCTCAGCAGCTTTTATATAACTGTTTAAAAAAAAGGCAAAAAGAAAGCTGTTTGTATGCCACCTAACCATTTATCTAAGTTTGCTATGAATCTTCAATCTTGCAAACTCTTGTATAATGTTGCTGACTGAGACAACCAGCCCCTCCCTAGAAAAGGGGACAGGGCATTTAGATTTTATTTGTGTAGTAGAAGGGGCAATTTTATTATTTTTAGATGGGGGGAGGGGCATATGAATTTTAATTGCGTGTTAGTGTTATGGTTCTGAATTTTCTGTCGTTTTTGCCTGCTGCTGATCCTCTCTCCCTCTCCCTCTCACTCAGCAGGTGTATGCAGAGAGGCAGGGCTGGTCAACTTGGGAGCGGGGCTCATTAGTCTCACCTGTCTCTCGTTGACAATCAAGCAACCTTTCTAAACTCCTCTCTCCCTGATTCTTGTGCCAGACGATTCCGTACAAGTCTAGTCTCTTTGTCCTCACTCCCAAGAAAGATCACCCCGCTCTCGAGTATTTCCTTTTCCCTGTGTTTGTTACACGTTTCTCAAGTGTCGCTCCAGTGAGTTTTTGCAGTCCTGGTATTTTGTGTTCTAGCAGTTTATCGTAAGTCTACTGTTTTTTCCCTTCAGGTGATTATCTGTTGTTTATTTGTTACTTTTGCTGTTTTTGTTTTTGTGTTTTTTACCCATTGTTTTCCTTGCCTGTTTTTCCCTGTAAGGGTGTTTTTCGTTGTTACTTTTGTTTAATAAATCATTTCTTTATCAACTCTGCATCTGGGTCCTGGCTCTCCTTGACAAAACCGTAACAGTTAGTGCTGATAGATGTGCTGCAACAGTGTTGGAAATAATTTTTTTCTTCCACTAGTTATAGTGGCTGGTGAATTCTAAATTCTACCAGCCACTCTTTTTTTAACCACCCACTATTTTGTAGTTGCACGTTTGTACAACATTTGTCTTGGTTTAAAAAAAATCAACAACCACTGTCACTTATAGGACAAAACTGAATGGAATAAATGATAATAAATCTGTACCTGTCTTATAACGTACAAGCACTGTTGATGTCTTCACAGGTAGCTGACATTTAAATGTAATAGGGTTTAGTAAATTTGAGGGTACACTTGTAGGAGCTTGTAGGCCTCATCAAAGTAAGTAACTTAGAATTCACTGTGTTACTAGAAAGGGCCATCATCAGTGCTGGCACTGGTGACACTGCTGATCTCTTACAAAATATCTGTCCCCTGATATCTTATGAAAGTACTGCAGAGTGGATTAAGTTAGAAGAACTGGCAAAACAGGTTGTGCCTCACATTTTTAGAAAGTTGGATTGCAAAAGTAATGTAGTAAAGTAACTAGTAATGTAACTAACTACTTTTGATACAAAGTAATAAGTAAAGTAAATGAATTACTTTATAAGGAGTTAGTACTAAAAAAAAAAAAAAGTTTGTAAAAAATAACTTATTACTGTTTGAGAGTAACTTGCCCAACACTGGTTATACCTTAACACAGTCTTCCAACTTTGAGTAAAAAGTGGACTATCCTGTTTCAAAAGGAAATAAATATTATCTTGATTCATGATCACACAGATCTGTCACTTTGAGATCATTGCCACTGTTGGCAAGGATTCATAACTGATCAGTAAGGAAATGTGTAGTTTTGTTTCCTGCAAGTAGAGCAGACAACTACATTGTGATGTCTATGAAAACATCATGTTTATGATAATCAAAGATGATAAACTTCCATCTCTGCATCGGCCATGAGCTTCTCAAATAATCCTAGCCTTTATAATCATGGCAGAGATAACATTATTAAGGCCATGCACTTTTCCATGAGACTTATGATGGGAAAATGGCTTTTGTTATGTTGTAATAAGGCATTCTATTTTGTCCTGTTATCACAAGATAAAGTTGTTATCCTGTGATAATGGCATGATTTCATGATTTCGATACAACAGAATAAAAAAAAATAGTAGCGACCATGGCCACTCAGCTTCCGTACAAGTCCATTACCATTTTTTTAAGTTAAAAAAAAAACATGACAGAAACCCTGTTGCAAGTGCACTGAGCCGTAGTGCCCAATGGTGCAGAAGGTTGGTGCAAAGTCTGTTTATCACCTGTAGCTGTGATGTAAGCCTGATGAACAGTGCTTTAAGTGGAAAGAGATAAGTGCCAATACTCCCCATATTTACCTGTTTGCATGTGAATCATGTAGCTGGTATCAGCAAATCATCAACTAATAGTCTATTTTCTAAATTTTTACAGTGAATAAAAGATATCATGCACATGCCTCTGGTTCTGTGGACTGCTCTACCTTCTGGATCAATAGACTACATATCTGACTCATAGACTGTGCTTCTGGACTCATGGACTTCACCTCCTTCTTGATCTGTAGATGGATTTCTGTGCAACGTCATCACAGAGGTGTGCACGTAACTAGGGGGCTAAAAGCTGCGACCTTCACTGCACTTTCAGTAGAGCCAGAGATATGACCAGGATTTGCTGTGCTGTAAATTGCAGGAATCGTAAAAAGGATGGCTGGAGGATGTTCAATATTCCAAGGGGATCACATCCTTTTGCCAAGAATAGCATAAAACTGTGGTTCCAGGCCATAAAAAGGGCAAACTGGGGTCCCAATGGTCCGAAAGGCAGAGAGTCTGTGCAGTGCCCATTTGCATTGTAATTGGTATTAACACTGGGCTTCTCTATGAGATAGGTGTATATGTTAGGCCATATGACTGATGGTCACTTGGACATATCTAATACCTATTCATGGTCCAGGATAGCATAGGGATCTGGTAATTTCTCACCGTTACTGAGAACTAACTTGTTGATGTAATCAGCGCAGTCCAAGTTACCTACACCTGCAATGGAATCTGTGCCTGCCATTTATATTTGTCTCACCCTATTTTTGGCTTTCATACCTGTCCTGTACAGTATGTTTTCAGCAGCAGTCAAATTTTATTCAAATGTGGCAGGTCGTAAAGCAGCCTTGTCATAAATGTTTACTTGGAGCTTAGTGACACTCGTTACCATCATGCTCCTGAGTTTCCGCAGAGACAGACATCTGCTAGTCTTTGAAGGGGCAGGGGGAATCCAAAATATTGAAATAGTAAAAAAACAACATAGGATGCAGAGACTGCAGAGACTAGTTCAAAAATAAGCAGAGACTATATAAAAAATAAGCACTTTATATCTTATGATGTAGCAGTGAGAACAGTGTTCAATGGTTATATTATGAAGTCCAAAGGTTCCAGAATGTTCATGTAATTTTCAAGTTCAGTAAAATATATTCAAAACATTATGGCTTTTACATTTTTTATTTCTTACATATATTACATGACATTATACTGTGTAATAGATATTTGTCACCACAAACGAGCGGTGTGAAACTTAAAAAACACACTTTCCCTGCTCTTTGAAACATTTATGAAGGATAAATCATTCATTTTTTTAAGTGGCATAGGTTATTTAAACATTCTGAATAGGTTTGTAGTTAAAAAATTCGGAAATACTTGCTACAAGGGAATTCTTGCTGAATTCATACTGTGAAGGTACAGAATTCGATCAGCATGTAAGGGTTAAGGGTTCTCAGTTACAGGTTAACAAATGATATATTTTGTGTAATTCTAATAAAATAACATATGACCCCCTTGCACAGCACTACTTTGATCCAAGTTATTAGACTGTGCTGTAAAGCTCACTGTGTAAGCCTGACAAATGATTACGTAATGGGTGAGGCACTACTTCGGTTAAAGTCACTAGGTGAAAGCCTCGTGGGGAGGTGACATTTCATTTTTGCACTGTCTCAAGAGAGGTTTGCAACCTGCACACAGCGATGAGCAGCACGATGTTCCGTGCCGGTCAAACTTTCGTATTTCTCACATCTTTATTGTTTGTCGTTGCAGACCACCATGGTGAGTAATTATTTACAAACTCAGTCCCGATAACTTTTGACACTTTTACGTCGATTAAGTTTTTCTCTTATTTTCTCTTTTTCTCTGAATAACAACAAGCGACAGTTTTAGGAAACGCTTCTGTCATATTTGAATCCAGTGTTAAACTAGACGAGTCTTCTTACCTTTGTTCTTTTTATTGCGCTGAGTTTTAGGTTTACCTCCAAAACCTGCAGATTATCATTATCATTGTGTCCAAATGTCACGCCCAGGCAAGCAGTTCAGTTATTCAGGCTTACGTTTGATTTTGTGTGCGTCATGCCTTTGCAGGTTATGAGAATCGCTGTAGGCCCACAGTCACGCAGTGTGTGTGTATGATCAAATATCTTACTCAGTGTTGTGTAATGCTTCTCCTTAAATGGAAAATCTTTTTTATTTTACATTAAAAATATAAATAAATAAATAAGTCTCTTCTAAGACACAAATGAAAAACAAGACTTATTTAAACAGAAGCCCAATCTCACCCTTAGCTTCTTTGCCAAGTTCTCAATATGGGGTTTAAAAGACAAATTGTCATCAAGGATGATACCTAGGTATTTAAAAGTGGAAACAATTCCGATAGCAGATCATCATTTTAGTGTTATCTGCATTAAGCACCAGCCTCAAAAACAGAGGTTGGGCTTCAATTTCTTTAAAAGCAGCTTGTAAGTGATTTACAGCGGTCAGCACAGTGTCTCCAAAACAATATACGACAGTATCGTCTGCGTGAAATGGAAATTTGCATTTTGAAAATTTTTCCCCCAATCATTAATATAAATAGTAAACAACAAGGGACCTAATATAGAGCCTTGTGGCACCCCCTTGTGGTCATCCAGGGTATCAGAGGAGCAACCATCAACTTTAACACACTGAGTTCTATGTGAAAGATAGTTAGAAAACCAACCAATAGCAGAATTAGACAGTCCTATATTAGCCAGCCTGTGCATTAACACATCATGGTCCACCGTATCAAGGGCCATGGAAAAATCAATAAAAAGAGAGGCACAGTGTTGTTTGCTATCCATAACAATATCATTTACTACTTTGGAAGCTGTGATGTGTGAATTCCTAAAACCAGATTGATAACAGGATAAAATATCATTAAAACACAAGAAATCCTTTAATTGATCACTTACCAGACTTTCCAACATCTTAGCTAAAGGGAACAGATTTGAAATAGGCCTGTAGTTATTGAGGCTCGATGGTTCACCACCTTTCAAGAGGGGAAGAACGTGAGCCATTTTTCAGATTTTGGCTATTTTCTTACTAGTTAGAGTTAAATTATAAATGTAGGTCAGTGGTTCTGCAATAAAGTCTGCAGCGAGTTTTAAGAAATAGACATCTATATTATCTGGCCCTGCTGGCTTTTTAGGATCTAATTTTGTAAGAGCTTTATTCACTTCAGCAATGGTGAATGGTCTAAAATTAAATTCACTATTTAAAGGGGACTCAGCAACAGCAAGTGGAGCCATGGCAGAAGAGGACGTATTTACTTTGTCAAAGAGAAAACCAGAAGAAACAAAATGCTTGTTAAAACAATTGAGCATCTCTGCTCTGTCATGGATAGTGGCTGACTCTGACACAATGCAAGTTGGGAGACTAGAGGAGATAATCGGAGATAATGATTTAATTGTCTGCCAAAATTTCCGAGGGTTATTTGAATTTTTCGCTGTAAGGGCAAAATAATAGCTAGATTTAGCCTTCTTAACTAAGGCAGTACATTTATTCCTTAAGCATCTAAAAGTGGTCCAGCGAGCAACGGTATTTGACTTTCTTGCTTTTGCCCAATTATAATTTCTTTTGCAAATTAAATAAGCCAATTCTTCAGGGAACCAGGGGTTTTCCCTGCCCCTTACTCTATACCTTTTGTAGGGGGCATGTTTATCAATGATTGACAAAAGCAAGTCAGCAAAATAAGACCAGGCTATTTCAACGTCAGGTATTATGGAGACCCTGCTCCAATCAGCGAAATTCAGATCATGTCTGTAGCTCTGTTCACTGAAGTGTTTTGTGTCACGTTTTGTGATGTAACAAGGCTTAACTTTTGGAATTCTAGTATCCCTGACACCTGCAATAACACAGTGATCACTCACGTCATACGGAAATACACTAACAGAGGTATACTTATGGGGATTATTAGTAATGAGCAAATGAATTAAAGAAGATTTTTCTGGACACTTTAGATTTGGATGAGTGGGGGAATCAATTAACTGCGTAAAATTCATTGAATTACAGTAGGTTTAAAATTCATCTGAGGCTGGTGACTGCCAGTCCCAGTTCAGATCACCACAAAGGGCTATCTTGCTGTCAGATAGTTAAGAAAGAATATTAGATAAGGAGGACAAGGTTTCCTTGGCTGCAGAAGGAGGTCTGTAGCAACCAACAACAGTAATATAACAACCCTGGGACAACTCAATCTGCAAGGCAAGAATTTCAAACTGATTAGGTATTGACTTCTTTACCAATACTTTAGTGTGGAATTTACATTTAGAATACACAACTACATCTCCACCACGTTTAAGACGATCAGCACGATTTATATTGTAACCATCAATAGAAATGACATTATCATTAATAGATTTGTTTAACCAACTCTCAGAAATTACAACGATATCAGCATTGGTTGCATGCGCCCACACTCTAACAAAGTCTATTTTAGGTAGAAGACTTAGGGCATTTAAATGAATAATACTCTAATCAGATCTTGCACTAAAATCCGCAGGAGTTTGAATACAAGCTAAATCAGGACCAGGGTTAGACTGAACATCGCCAGATATCATCAACAGCAGCACAATCAAGCACCATGATTGAAACATTTTGGATGAGTTGCACTTTAAATTTGCATCTGTGCAATGAATTGAAAAGAAAAGAGCATCCGTGGGAACAATGAAACATGACTTAAGCGCATAGCAACACATTCAACAGATAGCCAGTTGAGCAGGCAATAAAGCAACAGTTCGACTAGGCGCTTGTGGCGAGTTGGTGCGCAAAGTTAGTGTTTGGGCACTGGGTAGAACCGGGGAGGAGAACAGTAAATAATTTCTTACTTAAACTGCAAATTGAAATTTAATGAATCGAACACTGAAGTGTCACATTCAGGTTCTGACTCAGTCCTACTGTCCTGACAGCACCTGAAGTCCACACAAAGCTCGGCAGCCTGAGAGGTGAGTATTTGAGTGTCAAGGGGACAGAGACCAGGGTCCATGCCTTCGTGGGCGTCCCATTTGCCAAGCCACCCGTCGGCCCTGCTCTGAGACTGGCTGCTCCTCAGCCTGTAGAGGGGTGGGAAGGAGTGAGGGACGCCACCAAGCAGCCACCCATGTGAGGCATTCATGTACATCACATGTTGCATACCACATTTGGAAAACATATGCCCCGTGCTAATTGATAAAACGTGTCTCATTTTCAGGTGTATTCAAGATAAACAAGGTTCAATAGACATGCTTGACTCAATTGGTTTCAGCCTGAGGGAAATCCCAGACATTTCAGAGGACTGCCTTTACCTGAACATATACACTCCTGCAAACAGAGCTCAGAATGCCAAACTCCCAGTAAGAACCCTTTGCTGCAGGTTTGAAGAGCTGCTGCCCATTTACAGATTCAGCTTTTGATAATGTTTTTGTGGAAGTCAGCTTGATGCGTAAGAACAATCCAAAAATGGATATGAATATTGATGCTTTTATTTAGAGCCAGCCTGCAAAGGGATAGGTGCAAAATACCCACATTGTCACAATTAGTTCTATGTTTTAGTCAAATTAAAGAGGCCATATTATGCACATTTTTGGGGTTCATATTTTATACTTGGTTACTACTAGAGCAGGTTTACGTGCTTTGATGCTCAAAAAACTCATCTGTTTTCTTATACAGCCAACTGCAACAGCCTTGTTTTTTTCCAGGATTTTTGCCTCTGCCTGAGACGCTCTGTTTTAGCTCCTGCCCCGCCTTCTGTAGGCTTACTCTGCTCTGACTGGCCAGTTCAAACACACATCTTCCAGATGAACCTATAAAGACACCCAGCACACTGTGACACACTAGTGGTCTGAGATTTTAAAAAACTGATGAGAACAGAGCCTTCAGAGCCATTAGAAACAGCCCTACAGGGATTACTGCTACATTTCCTTACCTAATTATTTCATCCTGTGACAGTGAAGCATAATATGTCCCCTTTAAGATTT
>JAQLOL010014470.1:0-11226 GCA_029783665.1 Naso thynnoides
GCATTTCAAAAAAAAGGTGGCTTTTTTTTTTTTTTTTTTTTTTTTAAAGAGGATCAGGCCATGGTGCAAATCTTACATCAATCGGCCAAAGGGTGGCGCTATAGCAAACAGTTGAAAATGCATATTTGAACAAGCATGTCTCTGTCCTGTTTGACTTGGAGGCATGAAACTCTGTACACATGTACATCTCATTCCAATCAAGTTTCCCACAAGGACCTATAAGCACCACCCATTACATTTTCTGCAAATTATACTTTAATGAAAAATGCTTTAAGAGGCAGTGTGTAGTTTTTGGCCCCATCTAGTGATGAAATTGAAACTGAGAATTTTCCTTCCGTATGTCTTTAAGGGCCACATAAAGTTGTTGCAATCACATACACACTTTTGTGGCTAAATCTCAAACAATGCTTGACATGGTTTTCTTTTTCTGCAGTGGAAGTCTATGGCAGCACCTATAATCTGATCTGATCTGATCAACTTTGCAGAATGGCTGAGGATCATTTTCAGTCTGTATGGCCTTTTGACTGCTTGGCCCCTCATTGCTGCTTGCAGCTTTAGTTTTCTTGAATTTTCTTATCATGTGTTTTAAGTAGTTTTGGGACAGGAGAAATTCTTAATGCATTTATCTACCAGGAGATCTCAGTTCTCTTTTAATGTTTTAGTTCACATTTGAAGCAAGAACGTGTGCCCACTGGATGAAACAACAAAATGTGCTTCAAACACATGAAAAGGTAAATTCCAAGTACACCTTAGCTTCATGACTTCATAACTCCCCGCTTATGCGATAGTTGTGCTACCTTTCAGCTTTCATCATTTGGTAGGTGTGTTTTGTTGCCACAGTGACAGTCACACACTTACGTTCATTAGCAGATACAAAGCTTGCTTTAAAAAGAACAAAATGCAGAGAAGGTTAAAAATTTAAATTAAATAAAGTTAAACACAGTAAAACAATATATTAGATTACTGATATTTGACCCCTCCCTCACAATCCACCTCTTCACAATTTAATTATTTTAGATCTATATGATTTAGTAAGAGGCTTGGTGTGTTTTTTTCAAATGGCAGCTTGAAACATTTTATTTCCTTTTAATGTTTTTCTCCCTTTGTAGCTTTCTTGGTTTAGGTGGATGCTCACTGGCCAACGTGACTGATGAACTTAAGTAACAACCGTCGCCATGAGCTGCTGGTCTTACTAGACCAAAGCAACAACAACAGAGAAAGAGGGCTTTTTATTTTTTATTATTCAACTTTATCAGTTGTACAAGTAATATACTGTCTCTTGTTTTAAACATTAAACATAGGTAGAGATGATTTATCTGTCAGATAAGAACCCTTATAATACATGAAGAGTTCAACTTCAGTACCTTATTTTTGTTGCTTTGACTTCTTTTATGGTGCACTCACACTTGGCCCAGTTGTCCCGTACCATGCTGAAGCACAGATGCCCCCCCCGCCCCAAATTATTGACTGCTCCATTAAAACAAATGTAATATTCCTAAGTAGCTTGCTGTGTAGGTGCAGGTAGTATAGCTTGAGCCTGGGAGGGGCCCAATTTGAATGTTGTGTTACAAGCAAGCTGTAAGGATGCCACTGACTGTACCTTTAATTTCATGATAATGCAATAAGAAAATCTCTAATTTCTAAAATAATTTGCAATCCTGGTGACAGAGAAGTCTAAATCGATTGGAAAACACCGTAGACCAAAAAAACTGTAGAAACTTAAAAGTCGTTATGTCTGCTGGGTAGATTTCAAAGTGTTAGAATCAAAACTAGGGAACAACACAGTAAAGAACAACGACAGAGTCACCACATTAAAAAAAAAAAAACGCAAAATAAGTCATTTATTCAGTGAGCACCAGTCAGTCAATACAAACGTTCTTTTTTCTCAGAAGTTCAAGTTTTGTTTGAACTGAAACATAATCCAACATCAGGAAAACTAACTTTGAAAATCAAAACATTTTAAACATTGTGTGCCTCTCAGTTAAGGCTTGGATCCTCTTTACAGGCAGAACTACGTCTCAGTCAATGCTGGGTGAGAGAAATCTTCAGTCATTTAGTGCGCGTCATAAAAAACCCCTACATCTACCAAGTAAAAAACAAGAACATTTGGACAAAAATAACAGTATACTGTATATATATACATAATCCAACTTCAACAAAAAAAAATCAGTGAACTTGTGAACTTGCTAGATTGTCACACTATGTCCTGCTACTGTATAAATTAATGAAGATCACATTGATTTTTAAACTCTAATGCTAACGCTAAAGCACTGATGTTAATGTAGAGACTAGTTAAAATCACTTTCTTGCAAGCAGCAGGACTCGAGTTCAGCAGAAAACAGAGAAACAATATTTTGTTATCCTGTTTTAGAATTAAATTTCTAAAGACAGTCTTAAATGTTGGGGTTATGGGATGCCTAATAGGCTGATGCATTCAACTGATAAACAAATGCAACACAAGGTAAAGTTTTCAGCAGGGGCTTATTTTGCCAGAATCACCTGTTTAATCTCTGTTTTATTGTGTAGATTCAAAAGTCAGAGAGAAGATCTTAGTGGTAAAATGTTTTTGGTCAATTCCAGGCAATTTTTTTTTTTTTTTTTGGCTTCTTAGTGGCCTAAAACAACCAATGGAGGAAACAACTGATGCTGTGATTGCTTGAGTCTGCTTGGAGGATAGCATTAACATACAGTGCATTTACATCTAAAATATGACAGTAAGAAATGAACACTGATATCTGACATTAGAGGCAACAGTCGACCAAATAGAAAGTCTAACATAAGAAATATTTCATTACAGGTTGACAGTTAAACTGTTTTCTTTTTTTAAAACCTAAATTCCACACACTCTGTCCTGCTGCAATAAATATTCAGAAGAGCACCAAATGTGTATTAATGCATGAGCACAAATAGTCCCCAATGCACTGTTTACTTTTCTTTAAACATTTGATAAAAGTACAGTGGCCACCTGTTTGAGGAAGTTACTCAGCCTCTTCCTCAGTTTGTATCTGTACGCTGGTTTTTAAAGATTTTTCAACTTAGCATCAGCTGCTCTTGAAGCTGAGAGCCATCGACAAGGTATCAAAGTTGGTAGGAAAGTATTAAGAGACGGACTTACACATCGTTAGTTTTAAAGTTTTCATGGTGTTCCTTTACAATAACAAAAATATATAATCCTGCCAATCATCAGCTTGAAGGACCTAAACCTGCAGTGTAAATCTACTAACATCCTTTAAATTCACACATCAGCAAACACAGCTAGCTCTGATACACAACACTGAGTTCCAACACTGTCACGTTCACAAAGGAGACTGAAATAACTAAACGGAGCAAATTCTGTCCCATCAGAAAGATCACAAGAATTCATAATGGTATTGATTAGCACAAAACTTTGCTTCCCCTGTAGGAAAACACAGATTTATACCAATAGTTTGGCAAGTTTGAATCTATTCTCTACTAACTAAACCAATGCATTTTTACTGCTCCGAACAACCAATAGTTTCCTGATAAGAAAATCATTTGGCAGGTTTGTTTCAGATGTTTCGTCCATCAGATCAACATCACCTGCACATTACATTTGTCAGAATGTTACTGTGATTTTAAAAATTCAAAGCCTGCTTTTAAAACCCAAACTCTGTTCCCGTGAAACAGTCAAATAACACTGAAAAATGAAAAAAATAAAAAAAATGCATAGTTGATGTTCGCAGTAATGGATCACACAAGTTTTAAAAGTCTTGTAGCTCATTTTATACAGCAGGGAAACAGACAGAGTCCAAAGGCTGAAGGGAACTTTAGGAAAAAAACTTAATATGAAAATTATTCGAAAAATGTAAAGTATGAAGTGTTTGTAGTTATGGAGATAAAACACTTGCATGGACATTTAAATGACTCAGTTCTCATATCTTTGATCTCAACAACAGAAACTGTGAACCCTGATGTGGTTACATGTTCTTAATGAATATAAATAAATTAAATCTAGACAGGGACGGCTGCGTGAAGAAACATTATGAACATTTGTTAAATTACACGTTGGCACAAAAAATGAACGTAAACAAAGTGAAAGGAACTGCCTGTTAACGTGTGTGCATTTCATCTGCGTGTGAACACAAGTGCCTTTTGTCTGTGTAATTAAATATAATTTCTATGCAGTGACATGTCATCACACTGTATGTGCCTGCATGTGTCTCCCATTCAAATTAATATGTATGTGCACTGTGTCGTATTCTCTACTCTGCTCTTCCAGCTTGCCTGCATGTGTGTTTACGTTTGTGTGTGTGTTTCCTGTGTCTCTTCAGGTCCTCCTTTGATGTGTGTTCCCCACATATGTGTTCTCTATACACAGCACTATGTAGTGGTTGGAGCAGGAGCGGGTGTGTTGTCCCAGCAGTCGTCCCGTCTGCAGCAGTGCAGCCTGGCCCGTCACCGCCATGTCGGCCGTCCTCCACGCCTCGCAGTAGTTCGTGGTCAGACGAATGCCCACTGTGCTGGAGCCATGCCAAACCAACTTCTCTGGCCTGGGGGAAGAGGGAGAGACACTTGGTGAGTCCATGACGTGCAGGTTAGTTAAAGGGAAAATTCTTATTTTCCTATAAGAGTGCAGAACGCGGCAAATACACATGCTTTTCAGACCACACAAAACGTCAACACAACACGTCGACTACACTTACACATCGGCACTGTGTCATTGCTTACAACTCATGACGCATGGAGGCAGATGACTGGTTAAGCCACAGTAAGAAACTATAAAAATTTCCTAAGTCCCTCATCTTAAATATTAAAAATTACCAAAAAAACCCCAAAACAATAATTTGTTCATTTTATTAGCCAAATGAAAATGACTAAACCCCAACATGACTGGAGATTAATAAACTCTACATTTAAAAAACAAATATAAATATAAAAAATAATATGAAGATATATAGATATATAGATAGATATATACCAAATTTCCTTAAAGCGTTTTTTTTTTAAGGAACACATTTATGGCATTTTTGGCACCCCCTTTTGTTCAATTACAAAATCCTTTGGTAGACCTTTTCCTGAACACAGTCTGAACCTGTCTGTCAAGTTTCATGATGACTGGACTGAGGGTCAATGAATTATGGCCAATTTCCTGCTAAGCCCTGCAAATTTTCATTGGTTAATAGTGTCCGTGTTATCTGGCCAATTTTGATAATTTATGATAGAAATATGTGGATTCATCCCCTGAGACTGTGTACCAAATTTGGTGTCGATAGAGTCAAAAACAAAAAAGTAAATACAACATTACTGTTTTTCAGTTGATGCAAATTAGGCTCTTTTGTCGAGCACACTGAGCTGGACCTGTGTGTCAAGTTTCAAGTCAATCGGACATAGGGTGTGAGGGGCGTGGCCTTTTAAATTTTGATTTTCAAATGCTTAATTATAGCACCACCATGCGGTCGATTGGGCTCTTATTTCTTCAGAACCTAAACCTAAAGTTTCATGTTTCCAGCTCATTCAAGCTCACAGGAATTTGTGCAAATCTGGCAAAAAAATAACAAATAATAAACTGGGTGAATCTTAGAAGGGTTCTGACCTCTTTGGGGTTTGAACCCTAAACATGTTATGTTTCTGCTCCTAGGGTCCCTAAATGAGTTGAGAACAAATCACGTCATTTAATCACATCCTGAAGTACTGTGGAATCATGGGATTTATTTCATTGTTAAACAGCTACCTTTGCAGATTAAAGTCTGTCTTACTGACTCAGAAAAAAAAAAGCTTCAGTCTCTACAACCCTGACCAGGAGAGGGTGAAGCTTACATCACCTACACAGTCTGGCTGATGTCTCCTGCTTTGAACTTAGGAGGTTTGCTTGTGTTGATTAATTTGTCTTCTGATACTTTTTTTATTTGTTTAATAGAAACTATAGTGCACACATGGCTCGTATTTAATAAAGTCAAAAATATTTTAACGACTGCTCAAATTAGTTTTGTCCTTTTCAATCAGTTTCAATCAAATTTCAGTACACACACACACACACACACACACACACACACATACTCACCATGCTGAGTCAGTCATCACGTTGCGTCCATCAAAGGAGTAGATGGGTGTGGACGGGTTGAATGTGCCTCCATTCCCAGAGAAGATGGACATCCAACTACTGAACAGCACTTCACCCTGAGAGGGAAGATCAATAAAATGTATGATCTTAAAAGAAAAGGTCAGCAGAAACATTGTTATGTACTTTGGGTTATCAAGGCCACCGTAGTAAAAGAGGCGCAAGGCATTGTGGGTATTGCCTTGCCATGGCTGCTGTTGTTGTCAGTATCCATGTTGGAGTGCACTGTATGGTCGATGCCGGGAATAAACAGTTAGCACGTTATCTGAGTCTGTATCATCATCGTTTTGTACTGAGATAAACAGTTGAAGACACAACAAATATATTTTGGTGTTTTGATTGAGATGATTTTCTGTCTCATGACTGAGGCAGTGAACCCAACAGTGAAACTGTTTCATCCCTAAATTAACTTGTGAGTGTAAATACGAACATCTCCTTACCCTGAGATTAACCACAGGCATGTCAGTGCGATCCGCCTTCCTCACGATGGTTGCCAGGTCCTGGAGGTGTGAGGACAGGAAGGCCCTGTAGGTGGCTGTGAGCCCCATGGAGCGAGCTTGTTGATAGCACTGGAAGTCTGCCCCCCTGATGCCACGCATGTCCCCTTTCAGCGGAGTGTTCAGTGCTACAAGATGGAGCTGAGACACAGAAAGCAGTAAATGTGATGCATTATTATCACAGATCTGCTGGGTGTTAGACTGTTGCTGGGACAGGTCGTCTAAACTGCCTGAGTGTGGTTAGGGCTGGATGATGTGTGTGTGCATGTATGTACGTGTTGATAGATGCATGTTAGGGTAGGACACACTGGCCTGACGTCCAGTCGGTGGTCTCAATTGTTCCCAGTTGGCCCGGTGTAGCACCGTTGCTACTAGTTGGCCTTGTCAGACCTTGTCGGAGCCGATCAAGAATGTTGAATTGGCGTTGGCCGTCAGAAGGCGTCAGTAATGAGAGAAAGCGCTCCGATTGGCTGTTCAGCCAGTGAATCAGTACAAAGGGGGGAGGAGGCGGCTCCAGCATTCTCAGGAATTATTTACGTTAACGTTAACGTTACCTACTTGTGTGGAGAATGAAGACAAGGTAGGTAGCTAAACGAAAGCCGCTTTGTTTTGTCTACGGTTCTCCCGGCTTTTCTGTTTCCTCCTTTTTGATCACGAGTTCAGAGATTACTGAAACCTGCTATGTGCTATATATATGTGCTAGCAGACCGTTGGGTGTAGTCATTGTGGTGTGTTCAAGGGCAAATTTTTGGCCCAGACAGAGGCAGACGCGAGGTCTTGATTTCCTCTACTCAGCCTGGTGTGTCCTTACTCTAAAGGTTTGTTTGAAACTCACCCCAGGTACAGCATTGAAGGTCTGTGGAAGCACATTATAGCTGGGCTGATATCCTCTACTGCCCTCTTGAAGCTCCTGTTCAATGAAACATATGTTAGTACATTGATTTCTAAATGTAAAGTATGTTTAAAGGTGTTTTAGATCAAAACTGGATCAGTTCTTATCATATGTGGTACTGTGTGCTATACACAACCTCCAGCCTTGTGTGTTCTGTCAGTGCATGTACTGTGTGTGTGTGTGTGTGTGTGGATGGGTGTGTGTGAGTTGGCGAACCTGGCTGTGGACTCTGTGTGATCTGCTGCTCCATTCTCCGCGGCTGAGGGCCTGTGATGACGCTGAGGAGGAAGGTCCATTAGGGATCAACTCGCCAAGCTGAAAGACACACACACACACACACACACACAACCTGATTAAAAGCTATCTTCATATGGGACTCCTGAAGTCGGGAAGTTATGTGGGGACTTCATGTACAGGAAAGGCTTGGCGTTATGTGATAACAGCATCAAAACAGTGTTGCTAGGAAACAGTAATATGGATGCCAAAAGATTGCTTGCTCTCCTTTTGGATTTCTATGTGGAAATGTTACATTATTACTTTGTACTTTCATCAGTAAACATGTCGTTAAACACAAGCACGTGTTGAGTAATCTGCTCTTGTCTGTGCGAGAGAGAAAATGGGCTTTTAAATGTGTCTAAGTTGGCTAAGTTGTCAATATTTTTGTAGCTTCTTACTGAACCTCTGGGTTTGAAATTTAGTTTCTCTCTTGCTTTCCTGTTTGTACTTCAGATATTATATTCAGGTTGATATTTCACCCCACTTTTTGGAAGCTTGGGAGTCTTGATAACATGTCAATCAAAAACTTGATTCCCCCTGACAAAACAAAAAATGTCTTTAAACAATCAGTTGTGCTTCTTTACATATTTAAGCGCATTCACTTATTTTTTTCTCTAAAATTATTTAAATTTAAACCTGTTAAAAAGTGATATTTATCTGACCTTCTGCTGGCACTGTGTCCCATGCAGATTTGGTGACAGAAAGGACTACTCCAGCCTCAAACAAAAGGTCAAAACTCCTTCAGTCCCTAATTAATTGGCAACAGACTTGTCATGTTTCTTTTTTATGTCAAATTATATAAAACTTTTTTTTAACAGGGCAGTGAGGGGGGCAAAAAAATGGTTTGTTTCCCGAGGGCAACATCATGCAGTAGAGGTTTAGGAATAGCTCTTTGTATCCAGAGCCTGAAAACTTGGGAATTACATCTCATGAACAGGTTGCATTTTTGACATATTTAATTTGCTTTAAAAAGACATTCATGTTATATGTTTGATGATGAATTACACATGACCAAGAGAAGGATGACACCCAAACATTGACCTGTACACACAGAATACACACCTGGATCTTACGCCAGCCGTTGCGTGTTCTGACATACAGCTCTCCTCCCCTCTCAGACACGTAGGCCAAGGCTCCCTCTGCCGCTCGGTGACTCTCTCTGTTCAGAGCGTTGATCGTCTTATAGACGGTTACCTGAATGTGCACAGCATCACAGCATCAGCATCAACGCCTTCAGTACACTCCAACAGGTTATTATAGTTGAATGTGTTATTATTATGGCAAATCGTGGTAAACTTGGGCAAACAATGAAAATACTAATACTCTACAGAAATTAGGAGCCACTTAGTGCAACCAAATGTTATTTCTCGCAAAATACAGCAGATCAGATCAGACTGATGGCAGGTATCTTACGGGGCTGGCATATCCTGGAGATCCTGGAGGGCCGGGAGGACCAGGAGGTCCGGGGATACTGACAGCTGATGATGACACATCAGAAATAAAGTAACAGATACAAGACAGTCCTTTTCTTGCATTAGAAAAAAGGTCTACTAATTTTGTTCTATCAATTTAGCTGGGGTCTCCACCTCTCTCTTTCCCTCACACACATACCTGATCCATATGCTGGTACTGGTCCTGGGGGTCCCGCAGGGCCAGGAGGCCCTCGGGGACCAGGTCTTCCAAACCCAGGAGCTCCAGGTTGACCCGGAATCCCAGCAGGTCCTGGAGGACCCACAATGGACTCACCTTTGGGACCCTGCAGGGTTAAACAAACAAAGAATTTATCTGGTAATTCCTCCCTTCAATGACAAGAGAAGTTTCATTCAAGCTGACTCAGTTCACTCACTGTTACATATTTAACTGAACTGGGTTCAAACAACACAATAATTCAAATCAAATAAAACAGCAATATTAGCTTTTAGTTTTTTTATTTGTATAACTCACCACAAGCCCTGACCTCCCAGGCAGTCCTGGAGGACCAGGCGGACCACTGTCACCCTTTTCTCCCTTCTGACCTGGGTATCCTTGATCACCTCTAGCACCCTGAAAGGTTGAACAGATGTACAGAAGATTACAGAAGACGTTCAAGGATTTCAGAAGCTCATGTCATTTAGTTTTACCTTTCTTGGATTCTTTTGTCCTCTCAAATTATAAACCTTCTTTCTTTATTAAAATCACATGATCCCTCGTATTATTGGACATGAACGAGAATTTGAAAAACAGCAAAACCTTTGTGCGGCATTTATTAACTGAACGCTGGGAGGAAGCAGAGAGTTATGTGCGAGGAAGCTTGCCTATATACACATTCATACACTGAACGACAGCCACATTTTTCTCAAATCGTGTTTCTAGACACCTGATAAATTAGGTCTGATATTTACTCTTTTTTTTGCTCTGCTTCGGTTTCAACCAACTCCTGGGAAAAATATCTGCCTCTTACACATTTAATGCTTCAGGATATGAGTAGTGAGAGTGAATGAAATTAGTGACATTGCTGGCCATAAACTCAAAACAACAGGGACAGAGACACTAAAAAGCTCTGTGGAGCTGAGGGGACTGCAGAGTCAGGTGATGATTCTCTGCTGGTTTTTCTTTATGGTTTTTTTTTCTTTATTTGATTCATTGTTCATATGTAAACATGCACTGTGGGCAGCTGTAGCTGAAGAGGCAGAGCAGGTTGTCTACTAATCAGAAGGTTGGGGGTTCAGTCCCAAGTCCTCCGTTCTGCATGTCAAGGTGTCCTTGGGCAAGATACTGAACCCCAAATTGCTCAATCGGTGTGTGAATGTGTGTATGAGTTCCTAATGGGCACCATTCAGTGTTAATGGGTGAATGCTGTGCACGACTTGTGTAGTAAAACACTTCAAGAAGTCAAACAAAAAAATGCCACATAAGTCCATTTACCCAGGGTCAGGGCTGGGGCTCAAAACAAATTCGCCTCATAGTACCTCTGTCCTTTTAGTAGCTTTTTTTTTTTTTAAACTAGTGACTTAACTTTTTTACTCACAAGCAAAAGTGACGAACAGAGGTGGTAACAGGAAAGATCGTAGCTTTGATGTTAATCAGAACTGTATTTATAAGTGAGACCTTAGGCGCAGATAGCCTGACTACGTCCTCCTTCTGATCAGCTCAGATTTCACTGAGATATAGTTTAGCAGTGAGGGCCGTCTTTAGAATTACAGAGAAAAAATTTTTGGCTGGACCAATTGGCTGGACTTGCCAGAGTCTCTTAAGTTTGATGAGGTAAAAGTCAAAAGTTTATGGCAGTTTCACTATTCAGTGAAAGTAAAACAGGTCACCAAACCCCATCGCTATTGAAAACTACACAATGTTAAATAAAAAGGAATGATCCAACCAGACGGCTAACAACATTGGCGACCTGGAAAGTGTGATTTTTTGTTACTGCGAAGTGAATTTATTTGCGAATTGAATTATGGGTCTGGTTTACCAGGCTAGGCGAAAGATGCAGTAAACTTGTAATT
>JAQLOL010014471.1:0-11225 GCA_029783665.1 Naso thynnoides
GTCCCCGCGCGAGGACAGCTACGTGGCTGGACCAAATGTTGTCACGTCTTTGGTAATAGCAAGTCTCGGGTAGCTTGCGCAATAGAGCTGCATGTGTTAAATGACTAAAGTTGTCCTTTAAAGCCCCTTCTGACTGGAATAACTTATCATCCTCCATTAGATCAGTCACTTCTTCACATCTATTTTAGGCCTCATTAATATCTTTATTTTCAACATCATGCTCTTGTTTTTAATTGTAATACTTATTTGCTTTATCTCCAATTAAGCAAATAGGTCATTTTGCCTGTTATTCTATTTTTAGAGGTATCTATGAAGGCTGGCATGATGAGTCTGTGTGTTGGGCGGGATGGAACACAGGGCCTCTGTGAACACTGAATGAATTATGTCTTATGTTGTATGCTATATGTGACTGTAATTGTAATGTATTATGTCATATGTTGTTGGTGAATGTAATTGTATGTATCTGAGTTTAGGACCCCCTCGAAAACGAGATGATTCATCTCAAGGGGCTATCCTTAATAAACTTACTAACGATCTTCTGCTTACTTCTATTCTCACATCTGTCAAACTGACTGAAGACTTGATTCTTGGAAATAAAGTTGGAATGATTCAAATGGATCGTATTATGCTGCACAAACACTGTGCTGCAGGAGGAAACTTGAACTTTTCATGCACTTTGGATTCATTTCATGCTCCACTTTGTTATCATATGAGAAGCCGTTGCTTTATTGTTTTATTGCTTCGTTTCTGTCTTTAAATGATCTTGTAAAGACTTGTCAAAAGAAACAGGATTTTCCCCCCCTGAGTGAACTCACAGATTTGACCCAGAAAGAAAAGAACAAACTCATCAGCAGCAAAGTAAACAGACTCTTAACTTCAGCCAGTGACCTGAAATCCAAATGTCAGGTCAGGTCAGGATTAGTATATAGCCATGTAATAATTTGATTGAGTTGGCCATCACTGTGGAAAAGTCCTCCAGCATCACTCTGTCAGAGTTCTTTTCTCAATGATGAGCAGCTCGCTCAACATTATCCCCGACTTATTCTGAAATCAAAATCAATGCCATCTGAATCAGTGTCTGCCCCGTGAATTTCTGCAAAACCACAGAAATGTTGAAACTTTGTTTCTTTAAATTTTTCAGCATTTTGCTCTACATTTACTTTATATTTCAGTGGTCAGTTTTAGGCACAACCAACAGTCTGGATAAAGATCTTGTTTTGGCGTTAAATACGCAGGTGTGTTGCCACACGGTTTGGGTTTGGCACTGCGGTCTTTTCTTGCTGCCACCTGCAACCCCCCTGACGCCTGAAGGAAAAAATAATCCCATACAGGTTTCAGCCTGATTTATGTTACCCCCATTAAAACTACCCCGTAGTCTGCATCATAGATTGGCGTGCACCTCCCGAGACACGTGACTGAGCGATGAAGCGATGCCGACTGCAATGACTGATCGGTCCACTCGGTAGACTCACATTTCCTCCAACGCATTTCTTGTTTCTTTTACTGTTCTTCTGCTCTACACATTTCCTGTTCACATCATGAACGTGGGCCAGATCGAGGTAAAACTGGTCAAAGTCTGCAAATAAAAATGTGACCAAACACCACATCAAGAACCACTGAAGGTGTTGACACAAACTTTATAGGTTCAAGGAGAGCAGGAGACCTGCATTCTAATTCATAAATAGTTTATTTATGTAGAAAATAGATTTTTGTAGTTGGAGCACCCGAGAAAAGAGAAGACAACAACAATTTTAAAATTAGAATCTTTATTTCAGGATTTAAAAATAGCTCAAACAATTTACTGATAAGATTACTTTGTTGTGTCCCGAGGGAAATTTATCTTGGACATACAGACTGCTACATAACACATAACACATAACATGACGGAATAGAGTAAAATAGAACAGAGTAGTGCATGGTACAGAAACCCTCTGCTAGCGGCCTGAGTTCTGTTAAAAGTTAAACTCCAGAGTGAAATGAAGCTCTTGTATCTGAGGGTGGGAATAACTGGACAGGGTCATCACTGCCTGGAGATTCCATCGCAGACCCCAGTACACACCACCACATGGCAGCTGGTGATCAGTATCACTGCAGTTCACACTGCAACTTCCACTGCAAGAGGAAGCAAGTCTACAAAACACCATATGACCACCGGGGCGGAGTGGGACACCAAGATCCACCAGGAAAATTCTGACCGCACCGGCCCACCACCGGCCCACCACCAGCCCAACCGCGGCCGCCACCGCTGCTGCCGCCACCGCTGCCCCCCCCCCTCCCTGAGGACTGAGGAACTGGAGGAACTATGAATGAGTAACTCAGCTTGTTATGCTAATTCACGAGCTAACTGTTTTCCTGTCAGCTCTCACCTGCACCACTCGCTGACGCCTGGTTGAATAAATCCGTGATTCTTGACCACTTTGATGCGCCCTCCTCCGGCATCCGCTTCTTCTTCATTCTGGCCTTTTCAGCTCCTCCTTTCTCCTTTCTCTTCTGGCCTTCCATCTACGCACATGCTAGTTCAACCTTGCCCGCTTTCTCTCTGTCTGACGGCCGCTCATCCCCCCTACGTTCATTCATTGGATAAACGTGAATGATACGCAGTTCCCATTTCCCATGAGGCTTTGCCCCATTCATTCTACATTAATTTATGAACAGACAAACAAATTGTATTGCTGGTCATTTTATATTTGTGGTCATGAAAGTTATGTACATCTGAATAAGAACAATTAGATCAAGACTGGAGGCTAAACAACATCAGTAGGCTGGAATAAATGAGTCTGAGTAGCCGACTAGAGCAACCATGACTGAGATGCAGAGAGACATCAAGTAGTACAAATACTTCAGAGTTGATAAGAAAAAGAAATAGATCTTACAGATTTTCATGAGAACGTGTTTGGTTCACCATAATTTTAACTCTATGGGCCAGCCGGCCATGAACATCACACGGCCGCGCAGAGCGGTCTGTGGGCAGGTTCACGCGAGCTCATTGGCCAGCTGGCCCACCGGGAAATGTCCCGGTCGTCCCAGTGGCCCCTCCGCCCCTGCACAGCAGGGCAGCAGTACGGATGACAAATAGGAATGATCATTCTTGTCCTGTTTATTTTCAGTAAATCTTTACTGAGTGTGTCTGTCGCTGCAGTCGAACTGCGGCTGATCTAAATTTTGTCATGTTGATTGGTCCAAAAGCATTCATGTCTTCTCTGTTGCCATTTAATTTGCTGCACACTGAATTGAGTTGTAAAGCAGGATTAGCAAAAATGACTCCTCTGATAACTGTAATTACAGTGAATTCATTGACTGAACTTTAAATTTACCATTTCCTTCTTTTATTTAATGGTGACATCAGATTTGGAGCCTATTAAATTATTTTCCCCGACGCAAAGTGTCAAATTAATGTGGCATATCAAAGGCTGCAATATGACATCCCTAACATCAGAAGTGCCATTCAGTTCATTTTTCCTTTTTCTTTTTGTTTTGAAAGAAAGTTATTTCTTCCATACATAAAATGTGTTTCAGAAAAGGAAACACTTTATTTTTGGAATAAACAAACAAGTTATGTCAGTAGGCAGTACGTATGAAAATGAAATGTAACAATGCATGTTAATACCTCGCATAAAACAGCAATTTCAGTAAAACCAGGTCATACTTTACAGAGAAAATATCCTCTTATTTTTCCTCTGATGTTCTACAACTGCTCTGCCTCAACTCTGTGATTCACGGAGGTTCCTGAAAGCAACATGTAGGCTGCCTGCAGACCGAAGCTGCCACTGGGTCGTCGCTGGTGACAGCTCTGTTAAAATAAAAGGCTGCAGACAAACAGAGCAGTCGTCCAACATCAGAGGGACAACCAGCGGACATTTTCTCTGTGAAATATGACCTGATTTGACTAAAATAGCTGTTTTGTGTGACATATTAATGTGCATCATTAAGTTTCTTTTTTCAAAGCAGTGGGTCGCAGTCAAAATTAAATAGTGTTGCTTTAAATAGCACTGCTGACTCTTTAGTTTCTGTTTGATTGTGGCCGTCCAGCTGCTTCCTCTCTGCACTTTATTTTCTTTAATAACAGCTCACTTGCATGAGCCAATGACTTTCCTCCTTTGGACTTCCCACTCACTTTGATTATCAAATGTGAAGACATGCTGTTGCACATTTTTTCTTCCTTTCTTTTATGTTCTTTATCCAACGCAACTCCTTGTCAGCTTAAATCTTTATACTACAATCTGTTCCCAATGGCTTTGGTAGTCAGCACTAATGTCCACTTCACCTGCGATGCTTTTTGTCAACTTGAATAAATATAGCTCAATAGAGGCCACGACAGAAGAGTCATTAGAGAATAAGCATGACCTGGAACTGACTCACAGGCCCAAAAACAATCCTGTCATCCTCCATGCACCTTCATAGCTGATGACGTTGCGACAGAAAACCCCACTCTGCTTCTACAGTGTAACAAAAGAGTCACAGCAAAGTGAAAAAAACCCTGCTACATCCTAGAATAATAATTACCTTCTCCCGGTGTCCTCCCGGATTCCAATTTCTCCCGAATTTCTCCCAACTTATTGTGTCATCAAACCTTTTTTTAACGGCACAGCACTTAGACTCTTCAAGCCAACTGTTTCCACCCGAATAATTATACAGCTGCACCAGCCACGACACGCGACCCGGGAAAAGCTTTACTAACTTTCAGCCCAATAGAAGAAAAAGCGATGAAAGAAAAAGTGGCAGTCTTTTACTCAAGCTCAACAAGAAGTCTGCCACACTAATTTCTCTGTTGAGCATGGGAGTTGCAGGGCCGTGAATTACCATCTAGAGACGGACAAACATGAGAAAGGAATGGCTGAACACCAGCGATGATGTCAGTCAGTACCTTTACATGACATTAGCGAAAAATCTCTTCATTTTGTTAGCCCAGCTAAAACTAGACTTAAATACGTGTAAACGTTAGTCCGACTAGTATCATACTAAATCGCATTTCTCAAAGTGGGAGCTAACACACCCAGACAATGCAATTGGGAGTCGAACTACAGCATGTATACGCATCATCCAGATCCACACTGGCTTAAGCGTTTTACACATGATCGATGGTCCCTGCGGCGTCTTTGACCAGCATAAATTTGAAGAAGAAAGCCGTAAAGAAAACCAGAATCCCTTAATCACGAGGGGATGCGTGCATCGAATTTGCATCAAAAGTGAAGCGCAGCTACGATAAGTGCTATAAAGTTGTCCATGTTTTAACCATTCGACGTGGATTCTGCTGGTCGCTTGTTAACTTGCTTGCAGCTTGCTTGGCTAACCCGAAGAAGCAGGAACAGGAACCGGCTGAATGGGGCGTATCGCTGCATACTGGAGCGGAATCCAACAATAAATCAATTTTCCCTCTGCGCTCGTATACTGGGACAAGGACAGTAGTCCAGTTGACCAGCCTTATCAAGCTATAATCTTAGCTCGACTTAACTGTGCACGTAAATGTATTGATTGATGTGTGGCTAACGTTACAGGCTCAGCAAGGGGAAGGGTAAAAGATTATGGAAATTTATGTATAGGTCTCTTTTGCTATCCCAGGGATTCATGGTAGCTCATGCCAGAGAGGTGAATCAATCTGTCCGTCAAAATAATTTTTGTTATATTGTTAAGACTGTAAGCAAAGAAATCCGGTCTACAAATCTTCCAATTTAATGAAGTCTCAAGGTTGTCAAGTATGGGTGTTTGTTGATGCCGTCCACAATTTTTGATCCTGTTCAATGAGTGAAAGACTTCATCGGCTGAGCAGCAGTCAGCCTCTTTGCATGAGAAGTCAGTAGAGGGGCCCAGGTCTATATGTGCCACGTGAAGCTGACCTGCCAAGCTGTTGGATAGAGACTCCTGTCACGGTTCCACTGTCATCATTCACATTTATACGTAACATAAAGTGTCTGTCATCATCTGTGCTCCAAAAAGTTGATAATGGTAGGAGAAAGGTTCATGGTGGAAGTTTCCAGAGATTTCCATGGAAATGGATGGGTAATCTTCTCAAATCAAACACCATTATCACCGCCACTTTCATAATATCTTGTGTTCCTTTGTAATGAACTTGGTTAATAGGTTTGAACTTTAAGCAGGTAACTGAAGAATGACACAGCAATGGCAGTCAAAATAAGTGTAGTCCGCAGAGCAGCTGGTGAAATTTAAGAACTTTGAAGAACTTTTTCATCCCGCTGCATCCACTGGGGCACCAACAGCTCAAAATTACCGCAGAAGAACAAAGTGTCTTACCGGAGAGGCCCTGTATAAATGCAGCAATTTGCCATTTACTGTTCACTTCACATTGAAAACAGCCTGAGGTGCTTTGAGCCCTGCTGCCTTAGCTCAGAGGTACTCTAGGAATGATTGACAAGGATGAGATTCATGGAAAAAGCGGACACAACAGAAATATTACACTGCAGCTGTTTCTGGGAGTACTACAGCAAGAGAAGGTTACTCGGTACTGCAGAAAAGGATGATTGGATTGCCTGCTCATTCTGTTTCAATCACATACCTGACACGTATGAGCCACTTGGAAGCATAAAATATAGATGATGGTATAAATCCTTCTCTTTCATCAATCCCAAACTCTTAACCTTAAAACAATTGTACTTTCTCACACTTTGTCTCTTTACTTTCCCTGTGGCACTCATCTGCCCTTCCATCCATCTGCTCTTTACTGACTTCTGAATGTCACTGTGGATTATACTTATTAAATATAGTCTTTTGATTTGAGGTTTACGCTGATCTTGAGGACACACTCCTTCGGGCACCATGGTGACTAAGGGCATTGCAGAGCTTTTGACATTTAGCCTGACAACATGACACTTTGCTACAGGCATATCCAAAAGAAGAGTTTTATACCCAAATGCTCTCCAGACCGTTTGGGGGAGTGAAACGAAGTTTGGTTCAACAGAAGGACATATGCAAAGATGTTATCATTCTGTACTGGAGACATACAGGGGCCGATCCCAAGGACCACTCAGGGACTGATCCATGCATATTTAAATGAATCAGTATCGGCTAACATATAGTCTGTTCTCTGCTGTGTTTTGCAACCTAAGCCTGACAGATTTGGAGCACTGCTCTCCTTTATCCCAGTCTGCAGCGCAAAATTTTCACAACATATCCAAGTAAAAATTGGGGTGTGTGTGAAATCGAGACATAAATTGTGTGTGCCTGTGCAACTGACCCTGAGTTAGTAACAAATCTGTCACTACCTTCACACTTTCAGCACTGATCGTCACTTTCACTGGTTTATATTAGGGCCAGACTGATATATCAGTTGGACAATATTATCGGCCAATATTATCGGCCAATATTGGGACGTCACAGACAGGCTTTATTTATATATTTATTATATTATATCCATATTTAGGATTTTAAATGGTGTAATTACGTAGTTTGCGGCTCATTATTTAATGACTAAATACTAAGCGTTTACTCTTCAGTGCACTGAAGTTTGTTAAAGTTGCAGTTGATAGCTTCTGCAAACAAGCTAGCAAGCTAACGTTAGCTGTAGCACGAGACTCGCTGGGTAGCAAATCCGCTGCAGCCGTTTGCACCGGCTCACCCTTTATTTGTCTGTCATTGCTCTCTCTTTAAAGTCCAGCTTCAACTGAGACCAAACAGTTGCAGAGAGTGTGTGGCTTGCAGACACTCTGTTGTTGGCAGAGGCGAGTCAGAGCACGGTGAGCTAATTACCTTGTACCGACGTCACCTGTTGCTAAGAAGCGCAGCCTAGACCGGCAAATTAGGACAGAGAGCGTCACTGATTTTTCATTTTTCCGTGAAACCCTCATCCCTGCGGCAAAGAAAGCATCGTGGTAAAAACAGGGCTTATCGGGGACCAATGTAGCAGCAAATTGCGTCATTTTTCAACCTCTGTTACACTGTTTAATCAGGTTATACATCAAAATTACAAAGTTAAGCAAAAAAAGTTGTCTAGATTTATTTTACGATGTAAGATATCCTGCTTCCATTGCATGTCTTTGTCACGAGTACTTAATAACCACATTCAGTGGTGTATAAAATATCAGCTGATATGAATCAGATATCAGAATTTTCTTACTCCTAATTACTGGTATCGGCATCGGCCCAAAAATCCCATATCAGTCGGGCCTTAGTCTAAATCCCTCTAAAACCCATCCAAAAATCTCCAACACGCTCTATTTGCATGCTGTCCAACAAAAGTCCACCTCAGCTTCTGTCTTGCAGCATTTTTTGGTGAAGCTCTGGCAAATAACAAACAGCAAGTCCAGTATAAATCCTGTCCCACCATTTAGCTCGGTCACTCGTTTTCTCTTCTCTATCAACGTCCTCTTCTATCTCTTCACCTCTGTCATGAAAGAGTATGTTGAATTTGTTGGTTTCGTTGCTTCTTGTGATATCATTGTAAAAACCCACACTTCCTGGTGCACAACCAGCAGAGCTAACTACCTACAGTACAGGTTACTTTAGCAACAAGTACTGCTACTCATCAGAAAACTCTGAGTTGTCGAAAAACATGTGAGGCAAAACTCTGTTTCCTATCTGTCTCTGTCAGTATCCAATATAGGCTAAAAATAATCTAAAAAAGCATTTGCCTACTTTAACTTGTAAAAAATGGACATACATTAGCCAAACATGAGAAACAGGAGGATTTCTGAACAATAGCTGTCTTCTGCCTTCTTTAAAGTGACTATGAGGAACTTTTAAGTGTTTATGAAACAGTCTCATGATTCCTCTGATGATTATGAATTTCCTGTAACAGCAAACGAGACTCTCAGTGAAAAGACTGTTGTTTTTATGGAGTTACTATTGGGTCTGAATCTCCGCAAACTCAGATGAAACCATTTTTTTTTCAAATTTCATTGTTCTGTGCAACGACAATAACGTCATCATTTTCTATGCCTGCTGCTGATAGTTTGCACCTTAGCATGTAGCGTTAATGCAAATGTCTGTGTAACGTTAGCCTACAGAAAACAGACGTAACAGGTCTCCATTCAACTGGCTTTTAACTTATTTCTCTGTCACATATAAACACATTTCCTCATCATGATCCATCCTGTGGTCTCTCTTTCTCTCACTTCCTAAACAAACATCTGTTGTCTGTGTTACGCCAAGTTCTGCCTGCTTGGCACGTGCTAGCAAAGATCTTTACGACAGCAGGCGCTTGTGTCACTACCACTTTTGTCCAAAGGGGGGGGCGCTAGAATCAACAAAAACTGACAGTTCCTCGTAGTCACTTTAAGAAAGAACTTCATAAGGCTTTTACTTGGACACAACTATATGATGGGAATATTCTGCACTGCTGGCATCTCACATCAAACTGTATAATTAATTAGATGATGATTCACCTGAAACAATAGTTGAACATTCTGACTGTGACTGAAAATGTAGTAAAAAAGTCAGTGGGGGCATGCTGCAGGTAGCAAAACTAATTAAAGAAGAAATAAGAACAGGAAATCTTGCTCGATTAGCACATCGATGAGTCTGACGGCTTACCACACCGAAACCCTGCGAAGCGGTTTAACATGACAACACTCACAGTGCAACGAAATCTAGCAGGAAGGCGCGATTGCATATGATTGATTGACAAACACAGTTCAGCTTTGCAGCTTTTAGTTAAGCCTTCTGAAGCGGTGTGCAGGGGGAACAAAGTCCATTATGGAAGCCAAACGTTCATCTCGCCAGGAGAGCACCTTAAACAAATTAGAAATCAGAGCCTGTGACCATGTACACACTTGGGCTCAGAGATTTCCTCATGCCTTTCATACTTGAATAACTTTGAAAAAAAATCATAATTAACAGGCAAAATGAACTGCTCACTGGTAAGCTGTGAGCAGCTGACAGACATGTATTTGAACCATGTGAAATCTGACACCGTGCTGAATACTGCGACGTGATGCGTCTGCATGCAGCAGCGGTTATCAGAGCAGTGAACACGCTCACCTGGAAGGACGGGCAGGACGCAGGTGTTGGGGCCAACTTTTTCGGGGTCTTCGGGAGAGTATCTGGACTCGAGGATCTGGTGAAGGTTGAAAAATTCCCTGTACCTCCTGTAGATGAAATACTTATTCCCTCCTTTAGTCTTGACCTCTATCACAAACCTCTGAGAGAGAACCAGACACGTGAAAACTGATTTGTACAGGTCACTTTTTGTCATCTTGGCCAAATTAAAGGTTTGTGGCAAATTTTGATACTTACAAAGTAGTCAATGAAGCCTTTCTTCTCCTCAATATCAGCAATAGTGGCGCTGATAGGGATGTTGTTGGGCAACTGATCGAAGTCACTGAGTAAGAAAATAATCCGGTGAGAATATTAAATTTGGTAACACTGTATTTGGAAATGGGTTTTGGAGTATTTGTAACATTTCAACATTTCCGCTGACATTCAACAATCGTCTTGTTTCCACTGAGCAATAGGCTACAGTTGGGTTCGGTGCGGTATGATACTCTTTCGTATGGTACCCATAGATCTGGCTTGCATTTCCACTGCCGTACCGTACCCTTACTCGGTGGGTGGGATGTATGCCGTGTACGTGCTGTGCTGCAGGAGCACACCGTAACGGCGCTCTGCCACTTTTTTCTCCAGGTGAAAAAATTTCACCTGCATAAACCGGCAGAAATTCATCAGCTCCATTTCATTCTATTGTATGTGTACAGTATGTTTGTGAGAGAAATAAATCTTCCAGTTGTCATACTGGCATTTAAAGTGGACTGATTAATTCATGGCGTGACTCATGCATTGGACAACACGTGAGAAAAAGTTCCACCTAAAAAGATGCAGCTGAGCGGCTCAGTGAATGAAATCATGTTTTTTTTTCACCAGTAATGTTAAATTTATGGCAAAGAATCAATGTGAAAAGGCAGCAAAGCATCCTTTCATTTTTCTGTCATGTTTCAAAATGCTACAGTCACATTAGGGCCGGCTTTTAATCTCTGTAATCATTGGTTAACTTTCTACCCCAGAGTGACAGCTTAACGAGCCGGGCTGCCGCAGCGAGCAGACGGGCGGGTCTCACCGCGAGCTGCGGCTCCTCACGAGTTCGAAAACCTTTGTGACAGATACAGATTAGATTACAAACAAGTAGGGCTCGACCGATATGGGATTTCTCGTACCAATGCCTATACCAATGTTAGGTTAATGTGAAAATTCTGATATCAGCTTCACTGGCTGATATTTTATATGTGATATTTTGAATGTAGTAATCAAATACATGTTACAAAGATATGTAATTAAGGCAT
>JAQLOL010014472.1:0-11222 GCA_029783665.1 Naso thynnoides
GGGTGTTTTCTTTCTTTTTCTGTTTTTTTTTGCCTCCCCAGAGCGACCTATCGTGTGTGTGTGTGTGTGTGTGTGTGTGTGTGTGTGTGTGTGTGTGTGAACTCAATTAATGCTGGGTGGAGAGTTCAGCTGTCAGTTTGAGGCGCTGACAACACAGTCAGGCATTCTCTCTCTCCCTCTGTCTCACACAAGCACACACACAAGCACACACACTGTCAGGGACAAAGCGGTAAACTCAAAGACTTGGGGTGTGAAAAGAAACAGTAAATTTATTTACAACTGAAAAAGGAATATAAAGCAGCAAATGATTAAAAATGCAAAGTGGGAAAATCAGTCTGAAACTAAAAGCTCCTGTGATGTCTTTATTTTTCTGGTTAACGGGAAGATCGAGATTTGAGCCTCAGGTTTTGTGGTTCAGCTGGTTTTGTGAAGACATCTCGCCCCAAACAAGTGCTCATATGTGACAACATTGGATCCACGTTCAACCCACGTTCTTCACCACGCTGTAAGAAGGGGGAGCCCTTGAGACGGAAGCAGTGGATAGCTGCATGAAGACCAATGTTTTCCACTCGATTTGCATTTTGTACAAAAAGATTTTTACTTTAAACTTTCTGCATAATCACTTGGAGAGTTGAACTGCATGTGCATGTAAGCAGAGCTGTGTAACTCATCACCGTCTACCTGAGGCCACAGAAAAAACAATCACCCCTTGTTTTAATGTTGCACCAACCTGTCCTGACCATCCTCAGCTGGGAAAATACTGTATAGAATCAGCCCGATTTAAAGCTCCTACAGAAAATTTCCATCTTTCCCCCCTTCTCATCTCCCCCTAGTTCCAGGTGTCAGAGTCAATGAAATCCCTTCCCAGCTCCTTGAAGAATCAACAAACACTACACTGGAAGAAATAAGCATGTCCACAAAAAAAAAAAAATCTATGAAAATCGTCAGTTTAATATTGAATTTGCGAAAGGCAAAAGCTATTGTAATGATGTATATTGTACTAAGCAAAGTTTGAAAAACGTCACTGCTTCACAGTCTTGAGCAACTTTAGTAAGTGATAACAAAAAATCAGTAAAATTTACATGTGAGAAAATTTTGACTGTGTTAGTCTGACTAATACTGGACTTTTGAATGTGTAAATGTCGCACAGCGAAAGTAAAAGTTGTTTTAAAAAAAAATGTATTCATATGTTTGTGTTGTACTTGATATTATATTTTTCTCGCATGCTTTTATTGCGTTTTATGACATGGTTTTAGGTTGTGGTGATTGTTTTGTTTTACTTCCTGCCGGGCATCCTTATTAAGTTAGATAACCTGCACCTGTGAAGCACTTTACCTCCTGATAGACTGCACAATGGGACTGGAGGACGTCATGGTCAGCAACCAATTGGCTATCAGGAGGAGGGACTTAACCTGGCGCATACAGAAGGAGAGGCGGAGGGAGCAGCAGCAGAGGAGACACGTGCAGGCACACGACGACACGCTGAACAGGCCGCCAGAGAGGACGACAACTGAGATAGCCGGTAGCAGAGACAGCCGCGGAGCAAAGACCAGCGGAGGCGGGTGGTCACAGCCGAGCCGAAGAAGCCAGAGTGTTCCAACGCGACCTTACGGCAGCGGCAGAGTGAGGAGCGCTGCTGCTGCCGCGTAAGTACTTTGAGATTCTGTAACACTCTGGAACACGAGAGAAGGCGTCGTAGCTGTACCGTGTTGCTGCTGCTGTGGTTGTCGGATTTCAGGTGTCCTGGCCGATGGTCCATCCTCCTTCTGAGGAATTTAGAGGTGGAAGTCAGGGAGCGGTGTGGCGACGGACATGGAGGTACAAACAGGAAAGGGGCCGTTATCAGATCCTTTTTAGCCCCCTTGTTGTAGGTCGGAAGTCTTGGCCTCGTGCATTGTTTTAGCTGGACTTTTGACAGATTTTAAGTCGTGTGTCGAAGACTGTTTTAAGGACTTGTTTTCATTTCCATATTTTAGAAAAAAAGCTATTAACGTGTTCTGTGCCTGGACAGATTGTAATAAAAACACAAACTTGTTTTTAACTGTAAAGTTGTTGTTGTTACCTCTTGGTTTTGACATGGTGCTCACCACTTGGTTTTAAAGGACCAGTTCAAAGTTGACAATAATTTCTCATTCCCCACATTAAACATGTTAGTTCGACTGAAACTGTACTGAATCTAATTTTTGTCAAAGCGGGACCAAAACCAAACTAATGGATTGTAAAGGATCGATTTAGTCTTGCATGTTTTTGCCTCATGATTGATTGTCCCGCGGCGTCTTTGACCCAGAACTCAAAGAGCATACACTTATAGAAGAAAGCTGAGAAGAAAACAAAAATACCATAAGCCCGAGGGGAAGCATGCAGCTAATTTGCACCAAAAGTAGAGCGTAGATATGAGGTATACAGTGCTGTGAAGCTGTCTGTGTTTTCACCATTTAACATGGGATCTGCTAGCCACATGCTAACTTGTTTGTAGCTTGTCTGGTCAACAGGAAGGTGGTCCAAAAGCAACCAGCTGAACGAGGCATATCACCTCCTTCTCAGACAGACTTTCTGTCAATAAATTGATTTTTGCTCGTCACACGTAAACAAGGACACAGACAGCAGTCCAACTAAATGGTCTCAACAGTATCTCAACTTCACTGTGCTTGTAAACCTACTGGGTGTTTGGCTTCAAGTGCAAAAGGGAGGAAGGTGTGAGTTTCAGTCTTAGGCTCACTACAGTTTTCCTTTTAATTCTGTCTCTCTCCCCGTTTTCCTCCTTTGTCAACGTGGCACTTTCTTTTTTTCACTATTGGAACTTCCACTTTTGCCGCCACTGGAGATGGCTAACTTCTCCTTCTGTGGATATAGCAACGATCCTGTTTTTGTCGCACCTGCTGCAAATATTTGGTTTACCTACTGTTTTACAGGCACATGGTGGCAGACAGAGATTTCATGGTGAAAGCTCGGCTTGTAGGGACCGTATCTAAATGTGGATGGTCTCATTTTTTCACAAAGAATACACAATGCAATCAATATTTACTTTGATTGTAAGTTAGGCAAAAAAGTTGTCTATAGCTGCTTTAAGCTTTTGCTTGAATTACTTCAGTTTGACCTCTGTAGTGTATCATGTTTTTCCATTCTCAAGCATCTTTAACATTAAAAAGGCAACGAAACTAAACTACACAAATGTGCTGACTAAAATGGAAATGGTGCAACAAACTGCAGAAGCTGCACATTTGCTTTCTCCTGCCTTTGCAAAAGACAGCAGAATGGTGGAGTGAAGCTGACTGGAAATTTTAATTTTGTGTTTTGATTTCAGTGGAATAAAGCAGAGGTCAGTTTAATAGAAAACTGAATCACATGCCTTTTCTTCTATAGTGTGACAAGACAATGAGCACAAACACAGAAACATTTTAAAAGATCCTCGGTGCTGCATACTAAAGAACCGGCACTTTGAACCAACAAAGCCATTTCATTTCAATAATTCAAGACAGACACATCACACTAATAGCTCTGTCAGCTCTTCTCTAAAGAAAGATAGGACCTGCCATTCAGAGGAGGAAAAGGTTCTTGTCACTGATGTCCAAAAAAAAAAAAAACTGAATTATTTTCTTTTCAATGAAAATTGCTTCATTAAAGCGGGGTTGTGTCTCCTGAGCTTCATTAGAGTTTCTGTTCTGTGCACTTTAATATGAGGCACAATGTGGAGGATTTCTCTAACGATGTACAGACTCATAGTAAAACCCTCGCAGTCATCATTTATGACCCGACAGAGGACGTGTCTCTCTGCACAGAAACTGAAACTGCCTCCATTTTCTGATTTTACTGTTCGGGACGTTTCTGGGCATCAACCTTTGGCCTTTAGCTTGTAACAGTGTGTGGTCAGGAAACATATAGACTGAGTTACATCACAGGGTCGTCTCTCTGCCATGACACACACACACACACACACACACACACACACACACACACACACAAACACAGGGTGCTGGATTTTGTGTTAAATTTAAACAAAGTCCAGCAACATGGCTCCTTTGAGCACGGTTACACGGAGGTGTGGACGAGTGTAGGTGTGCTCTAGAAAGTGACTGCTGTGTAACAACAACTTGCTCTTCACTCTCTCTCTAACTTGACTGTCCACAGTTGCTCTCTCATTTCTGCAAAATAAGAATCACAATGTTGCACAATAACTCAAACAGATATTTGACCACCGCTGCCACCACCACCAACAAAAACTTAATATCAAAAAATAAACTTGCCAAAGTCAGATACACTTGACGTGAAAGAGACCGTTGTTAAAATGTGTTTTTCCAAATATTTCCTTCAGTCCAAGCCTGAGCAGTAATGAAGTCTGCACTGAGTGAATAAAAACCCAGTGATCTGTTTTGTAGTTGCTGAGCAGAGTGTCACAGATCGTTTGAAAGCTTTGTTTCGACCTCATGGAAAACTGATGAATGTTTTGCTTTCCTGTTGCTTTATTGACTGACAAACTAATTGCAGCGTGAACGAGGGCTCCTAAAAGCACGTTAAATGATCCCGCTGCAGCTCTCGGGACTAATTCAGCTCGTTTAAGCACATTGTTGATGATTGTGATCTTTGAATTTACTTTGTCGATCACTGGACTAACCTGTCTGAAAAAATGAGGCAAAAAAAAAAAATAGAGCTGTTTGTTTGGGTAACAGCAGAATGAGGTCTCACACCACCAGCTTCAGTCACAGAAAGGTCCACTACTTTGACAAAAGGAATATAATTACACAAACAGCTTGTTAGCCAGCGACACCAAACTGATTTCTTATGAAGTTGCACGAGCCATGAAATCAAGCCGACAGAAATACACCAATATAATGTGCTCAACAAATTACACAATGAACGGCGAACACAGCTGTCTGCAGTCCTCAAACCCTCTCCAGTAAATTTAGATTTTTACTAACAAAAATTAACCTTTAAATGTATTTTTAACACAGCTTATTACAAATCACACATTTATAAAGATAAATGACAAGGCACTTTCTCTAAGTGAAGCACAAACACCTACATCGCCCCCTGGTGGCTTGCTGCATTGGCCCTGCCCCTTCCTGTTAGTAGATGGGACATGGACCAAACTACAAAAATCCAAATCTCTGTCAAATAAATCTTGTTACACAGGTGTTTTCTTTCATTTTATGCAGTTCTAATCAAGCAGGTGCAGCTCAAGTTTTTGTTTTTAAAATATGTCAGAGTTAACTTAGTTTCCTATTTGATGCTTTATTATGAAAATAGAGGTTTGAGGACACAGCTGATGGCAAAACCTAACCTGAGGTTGAGTCAGGCGGCTGTAAGGGTCGAATCTCGGTACTGGAGCCCCAGCAGCTGATCACTGCGGCACAGACTCTGGCTTGAACGAAGTCTCCAGCACAAAATGGCAGTGCTTGTATCAGGGTTATTTTTGCCATCATTAAGATAAACCTGACTGCAAAAAATGTTTGGCGAACACTATCATGACCTGCAGATGGCGCTCATACTAGATACAAAACACACAAGTCCTGGGGGGAAACTATTGATGCACACACACACACAAAAGATTCAAAAACTGTGAGCAGCACCTAAAAACATTGTGGTGATACCCACAAAAACATAAAGTAATGAAAAAATTTACAAATTTATAGATATTGATATCTATATTTCGGCAGATCCAGGGTAGCTGCCTGTCCATGTAAAGTCTTTAAGCTAAACTAACCAGCAGATGCCCACAGTGCAGACATGAAAGTCTGCATCTCATCCAGGTCTTGGCTAGAAATAAAATAGATGGCATGGTCACTAGCCCAACCTCACTGGAGTCCCATCGGCAAAATGACATAATAAAAATGATCAGCTGTCCATTTCAGATCATTAATGATTAATAACAGTTAGTTCTATTATGATTTGACCAGTGGAGCAAACTTCAATTTATCTGGTTTTCGACTAGATGTCTCAATAAAATGACCACAAACTGAATTACACCCAGTAAGCCAATAAAGTTTTAATTCAGGCAGAAAGTCCACATAAAAACTTTACATTTGTTCATGAAGTACAAGTTCAATATGTTGCTTTCATGGTGTCATAAAGCGTGCCGTCTAAATCCTGTCTGCACACAGTGTCGATATGAGTCACATGTTAATGTCAGCTGATATTAGAAGGCTCCTTCTGTGTCTCCCTGTGAACATCCCATCATGCAGGAAGCTGCAGTGGATATCGTTTGTCTCACATCCTCACTCACTTGTTTTCTGTCCCTTTATGTCTGTTTTCCCTCATTACATCCCCGCAGAGCTGCAGAGCTTCCTCAGCATCCGCCTGTGATGAAAACATTTACCGTGCAACGTACTGAAGACCAGTCATGGTTAAAATTCAATAATATTATGGTGGACATAAATATTTACTTGTAGACATAGATGTGTTGCATATTAATGGCTGCATAACATTAAGGCCCTCCAGTATACATAATAATGCTTAAGAGTGAGCAGAGATGATGCTTCAGTTTTTAAAGGAAAGAGGAGCGATTAGTGAGTCAAAATATCTGCAAGTAGACTTCAGTCAAATTACACACTGACGGTTTAAATAACCATCTTTAAATCTCATAACTTGGTGGTTTTAGTGCCCGTGCAGACAAACTGCAGTCTACTAAGTGACGGCGAGTGAAACCTAAGCTCTAATGATGCAATATTTAAAAGATGTTCACCACTTAACTGTGTTTGGTCATGCATGGATGTGATTTCGGTTTCCTTGTGAGAACTCACAGTTGGTGTGTTACTACTGTACAGTGAGTTTTTCCTGAGATCAAAAAACCAAAACAAAACCGTTTTCGATCAGAACAAGCGGGTAAACAGCCAGAAGCAAGACAGAAAATGCTGGCACGCCACACCCTGAGAAGGAGGAAAAAGACCCACATGACACAAAGCAGCGTCAGCACGGCCGAAACAGACTGACCACGATGGTTTCAAAAAGAAAAAAGGAGAGAAAAACACTGTCTTGACTCTTCTGTGAGGCCTGCATGCAGCTTCAGCAGGGAACGAGTGTGGAATGGGCCGTTTTCTCTGAGCGAATGAATCCTTCATCTTGTTTATGTAAGCTGTGAAACAGCAGAAATGGAGGAAGCTGCTTGGCTGCGGTGAGAGCAACAATGTCAGTGTTAGGAACAGAAAAATCAAACAACTCGGCATTCTGTTCATGGCGAGCGGCTCATGTTAGCCTGGTCATTGTCACCACAGCATTGGCATTTTTACTGTCTTTCTTCAGCATAGGAGAGAATTCTCAGCCGATCAAATGTGATCTGACTGCAGACACACAAATGGTGGTGGAGGAAAGTGTGACTGCTATCACTCTTCCCAGTGAAACAGTCAGTATGCATTCTTTCTCATGCACTATCATAACTCATTAAAGTAGGCTCATATCATCAATTTTTTTTTAAACGAGGGAGAAAGTTATTCTTTTAAATGAAGCCAAAGGGAAAAAAAAAGTCAAAGTCAAAGATTTTGCAACCACAAATGATAAAAGCTTGTTAAAAGGACGGAGAAAGACTTTTATACCTAAGCCACGCCTCTCTCTCAGGTGCAGCTAGTTGTTCTGATGTTCCCCAAAGACAAACGACAGGTGGAGCAAATTGGCGAGTTGACCTCTATAATTTGTCTTGTTTGCAGCTGAAGGTTCTCTGTGAACATTTGAAATCATGTGGACAAGGTTTTTTAAGACTGTAGGTTTAGTTTCAGTGCCACAGATTTGGACAAACCGGGTCCTCGAACCTTATCCAGGTCTCTTAATACGCACATCCAGCTCATTTTATACGCGCATGTTCTAAACTACAAAATGCAACATATCTGGAACAAAAAGTCAGCACATGTTACTCTGTAAAAGCTTTGCCCTCAGTGTTTATTTTTATGATAACATGACAAAATCACATCTGACTCTGCAGATCAGTGCCAGTCAATCAGTAATTGCTTGTGTGTCACTTACAGATTTATGCACGCTTACAGATCTGTTTACACATTTGCAGATTTGTCTTCACTTGCAAATCTGAATACAGACATACAGATTTTTTTACACACACACACGAATGATAAAGCACACACACACACACACAGATATATTTCTACAATAGTAATCCCATAGAAAAATAATGAGTTTTGTATCTGTCTGTTTACATGGAATGTGTGAGGATACGCTTCAAACATCTTGGTGCAGACAAAGATCAACATCATCCTGTAAGTCTGACAAATAAAATTCTTAATTTCAAGAACATAAACACTTTACACCAATTAAACTTTAAAGGATAAGTTTGGTGTTTTTGACTTAGACCCTGTTTGCTGGACCTGGAACATACGGACAATAATTTCACTGATGGGTTCAGTATTGAGCTTTCTACAATTTTCCTGAGAACTCTTGTTGCGTTACAATGGACATACATCGGGAAATTACAAACTGTGTTGGAAAAAACAATGGTAAATATATTTTTCTGATATGGGGAAGTTCATTCAGTACGCTCTCCTGTGAACTGTATCGCTCACCATGGCGTGGACAGAAGCGTTATCACCGTGAGGAGACATGGGAGCTTCCTGTTCCTGGCTGTCGAGGGTTAGCTGTAAAATCAAACCTTTTTCCTGTTTGTTATTAGGAAACAACCCAATGCGCATTGAACATTTCTGCAAACCAGAGATGAAACTTTAGAATTTCAGGAACTTGTTATGTTATGGTTAGGCAAATAACCAAACTGATTAAGGCTGGGAAAATAGATGTTTAGACTGAGAATGCCTGGACTTGACTCCACAAACTGAGCTGACCAATGTCCTGACATCTAGTGAAAGAATATTCACTTTCATTGGCTGAAACAGGAAGTGAACAGTGGTCTCAAACAATCTGTCAAGCTGGTTCCACTACCTGTCAAACATTGACACAAAATGTATGAAATGTATAAATTTAATGACTTTGTGGTTTCCAGAAACAAAATGTTGGCATTTTAATCTGAGGGGAAAGTAGGCGACAACAGTTATGCAAATCCAGGCAGAGTCACGGCTGTTAAACAGCTGACTTATTTCAGTGTTAGACACGTAAAGTCATTACCCAGCCCCAACCAACAACGATTAAACCATGTGTGTTTCATGTCTACCACATCTACACGTGGTTCGATGAAAGATTTTGGCATCACACACACCTCCTTCCTCCTAAAGTAACATCCTTCCATGTGTATAAACCCCTTTTACCTCCTCTCTTTCAGCAGAGGCATGACGCGGAGTCAACAAATCCCTCTCAGCTTTATTTCCTTCTGAGGAGGCAGAAGAAGCAGCGCTTAACTTACAAAGTCTGCATGCTGCCACGGCTTTAAGTTGCATGAAAATCTCAGTCATTTTTTCTGTGAAGGAGATGCTCGACCCTGAAACATCCACAGACATCAGTGTTGGTGTAAGGATAAAGATAGAGCTGTTGCTTGAGAAAAAACTATTCAAAACTTGGATAACTGAGGGATGAGTCAGCATGATGAATGTGTGACCAATGTGGAAGCTGCTTATTGTGCAAACTTTGATTATTATTTTGGTGAAGCACCAGAAAGGAAAAGCATTTTAATTCGAGTCGTTGCCAGCCTGCTGCAGATTACATTAGCTGTTTTTAATAACAAATGGCCGATTTGACACTAAACAAAAGCCTTAATGACCAAAGGATAAATATTTCTGCAGTGCATCTGTAGCTCAGGGTTATCTGGCGCTCAGTGAAGATTTGGCTAATGAGCAGAGCAACTGAAGCCCATTTTCCTGCCTCCAGCAGCTCAGAAACACACATCAAACACACTCTGTGTCTCTGCAGTCCTGCCTCGCCATCAGTGGCTGAAGGAAGCGACGAGCACGGCTTAATCTATGGTGGCACCGGTTCACTCTGCTGATAACACGGCAAACAAGACAGGAGGCATGACCCAGACTGAACTCTGCTGGGTTAGGGTGAAAACAACCAAATTAAAATATGCTGGAGGAAATGTGAGTTTATACTGAGCGAATGTGGCTGTTGGTGCTTTAAAACAGATTCTAAACCGACTCATTTTCTGTTTATTGCAATCAAATATTTGACTTTCAACAGGACAGTTCCTGGAACATCTGTTGCTGCTTGTGGCATCATTAGAGCTTTCACTTAGAAGATTCAAATGAAATGCTTACACTCATATTACTGCCTCCGTTTATTATTTTTATAAGAACACAGACAGTTTGAACTTCTTCCTATGGAACAAAAACTTATTAGCAGCATACAAAAAGCTCCAGGGTTTTTTTTTTCCAGTGGATTTTGTTTGCATGTTGGCTTTTTTGGAAACAAAAATGAAAAAGCATCAAAACTGTCTGGAAATCAATTTCACTCAAGTGATTAGTCATGTGCCACCACAGCACCATGAGGACGACAAGAATGTCAGTGGAGTGTGGAGGATGTGAGATTAAACACAGTGGACTGCTGTCTGATGACATTTTGGGCAGATTAAACTCTTCAGCATTTCACTTTCTGTATGGATCACTAGTGATATATCATGACTTCCTAATAGTCGACTAGAGAAGTTGCACAAAGTACAACGGGATCATTTTCAACCGATTTGTACAATGATGTCCTACCAGTTTTTTCCAAAGTTTATCAAAATTAAAAATGTTGCACTTCACAAACTAATGAAAGAGTCACTAAACTGACCCAGAAAAACAGGGAACATTAACATTATTGTAAATTCTGACATGATATTAAGACTTTTTAAAACATTTTACCTGCATTGTTTCAGTTAAATAATATGAAAAATAAAATCCCACTGTGAGGCGTAAAGTTTGTTTTTCAAATTGAACTTTTCATTTGTGTAGTTTTGTTGTTGGACCAGGTCTGTAGCAAGTGGCAGCAAAAATTAAAGTTCAAAATAAAAATGTTTAAATTTAATTTATTTTCTTTTTTTACCATCTTACTGCATTTCTGGCAGTTGTATTCCACTTTACCAAAAATCCAACTAGGGTGGACAAATGCTGAATGAATTCTTCTTAGTTAGAAATAATGAAATCTGAATTAAAAAGACAAAAAAGACCTTTTTTTTTTTAAAGACCCCCTCCAATGAAAATCATGTCACCTTGTTCACATGTTCATGTGGCATTTCTCTCATGTTACATGACAAATCAGGAGAAAAGGAATCAGCGAATGCCATCTCTGGGAAACAATCTCAGACCTGAGCGTGCGGTTTGAGACCAGGGTGGCATCATTACATAATCAGTTCCTCACCAATC
>JAQLOL010014473.1:0-11219 GCA_029783665.1 Naso thynnoides
TAGATAGATAGATAGATAGATAGATAGACAGATAGATAGATAGATAGATAGATAGATAGATAGATAGATAGATAGATGTGTGTGTATTTATTTATTTTTCAATCTACGTATCTTCTACATATTGATTTACGTCAGTTTCTAACCTGCAAGTTGGACTTTAAAGCAACAGACTTTCTCTTTAATCCATGCCACCATCTACTGGATAAATTGTAGACATTTATTGAGTATTGAATAAGGCTAACATACAGAACTGTCAGCCACAGGAAGTTAAATATCACTGTAAGCTACAGGTCAGCCTCGCTCAGAGACACTTCAGCAACAGAAACACAGGAGTTGAACGTTAAGCTTGTCTTTAAACACCAGGAGGTCCTGCAGCCTCAACATAAAAAATCTGGATTGTGTAGCTGAGTGTGCGCTGCAGCAATGTGGTCAGAATGAGTACCATATGGTTCTAGCCGTCTGGATGTTGAGTTATCTGCAGCCAGCCTAAAGTTATGCAAACATGTCAGTCGGATAATTTGTTAATCAGTTCAGTGCATTTTGTCAAACTATGCTTCTGGTCACCTGACTTGGGTATTTTTTTTATGTCCCAGAGCACTTTGCAGCTTTGTGGGGCCCAGATGTCACACATCTGAGTACACCAGCAAGTATATTTGCATGTGTCAAAACTGGATAACGGGCTTATGCAAGGTTTCGTGACTATGGTGTTTATAAACCAAAAAACTTGAAGAGCCTATATTACTTAATATGAAGAGATTATTATTGTAAAAGTATAAGTAGGTGAATAAACGGTGATACTCAAGGCCCCAGATATTTTATCTGTGAAGGAGTATCATACTAACATTTTATTATTTTACACCCGTACCCTAAAAGGATAAGAGAGGCATAATGTCACTTTTGCGAACATACCATCAGTGTAATAGCTGCATTGACATACTACACATTACTGGCACATTTGACAGTTCGAAGTAAAAGAAGTCATTCTTAATCTGTTAACAACCCAAATGGAATACACGAGCGGATATTTGTTTATTTGTTTATTTGTTTATTTCAAAACCCAGCTGGTCACTGCCCCAGCAGCGACTGTTCTTCCTGGCATCAAGCAGTACAATAAAGCATTACAGTACAGTTTTTTGTTTTGTTTTTTTTTAAAGAAGCAATTGTTCTAAATTAGAAAAAAGAAGTAAAAAATAAAGCAGATTAGATGCAGAGTCAGGCAAAAATAGAGCAGAGATAATCAGAGACATCCCACCAAACTGATACAGAATAAAAAATAAAATGACGTAGACATAACTCGTAAACAGACAGAAATTAGACACAATGTGAAACAGTCTCTCTCTGCATCATGTCTTGTCTCAGTCTCTTCTGGAAACCAGCTCTGCTGGTAATTGCTGCGGAGGTCTGTTCCAGCAGGTGAAAGCCTGATACACGACAGTTCTTCTTAAGGCCTGAGGTCTGAGTTCAGGCAGCGCCAAATGACCGCTCAAAGCTCGTCTCGTGCCGCAGTTGTGATTATCCCCAGTGAGCAACAGCTGAGAGAGGAGACAAGCAGTTGCTGGTCTCTTATTAACTCTCATTCATGACAGTTCATTATGCACTGTTTCGACACTATTTCAAACTGAGCAATGCAAGGCAAGTCCCGCAGCTGACTTTGGATTCAGACAAAGGCCACCACAGTATTAACGACGTCACTGCGAAATAATAAATGTTAAAAATCACTGCATGTGCACGGAGTGGTGTCATATTGCTGAGAAGCAACAGTAAAAGATCATCACACTGTTTAAGGTTACACATGCAGGTTAGTGGAAAAAAACAGCCAATCAGACTTGAGCAGGGTAACAGACACGCCATTAGTCCTAAAGACAGTCTTGATAATGAATACTGAAATTCCAGTTTTAATATTATGGCCACTGGCAAGCTGCCTAATGAACAGTGGAAAATATTCAAGAGTTTATTTGCAAAAAACGGATGAAAGCAAATGAATGGACTAAACAGCAGTTTAACTGGTATTCACTTGCATGTGTGAAACAAACTTTTTTTTTTTAACTTAAAAATTTGCGAGACGTCTATTTGACATCAGCCCAACACCTGTTCGCTTGGTATTCACTTGAGTGCAAGAAAAATAGATTAAAATCAATTAACAGCTTTTTAATGTGGTTGCAAGCTGATTTTAAATATTAACTTGAATTATCCACTGCTGATAGACCTACCACAGCATACTGACACTGAGTCTGGTGTGAAGCACTTTTAAGGAACAGCTTGCCACGGATCAGGACGGGGCGACGAGTTATCAGTTGGGTTGTAAACGCGCTCCTCTCATGAATGAAAAGTGGCGGTGCTGTATCTGCCGGCTGCTGTCACCAGCCTACCAGAGATGGAAAGAGACAGGAGGGGGATATCACAATCTGCCAGCGCCATGAAATTTAATATGGTGTCCCATGGTGCATGCGCACTTGCTCACACATTGGATACACACACACACACACACACACACACTGAGCTTAACACACATACATATGTGCAAAAATGCACATGCAAATGGAAAGCAGATCATACACATAGCCCTAATATAGACAGATAATTAAAGTCGCGCTGCATAGCAGGCATACACACAGTTATTCTGGGGAGCCTGAGGTCACTTCGGCTGCGCACACACTCACTCTAGCAAGCTCTGGACACAGAGGTAAGCACGATGAAGCAAATCTCTAACAGACAAACTCACGTCCATTGTGTTTTATAAGCTTTGCTCAGGCACCGGTGGCCTAAAGACAACAGTGAGGTGCCTCTCAAGCATGAAGTCGTGATTGTGTGCTGCATGAGTGCTCGTCTTTTTTTTTTTTTTTTTTTTATCAGCAATGTCATATTTTCTGTGTGGACTCAGTCCTGAGTTTTCTTGGGACCACCAGGGGGTCCCCAGCAGAATAAATTCTCATATGTTTTTTTTGTTTGTTTGTTTGTTTTTGTTCTTTTCTTTTTCTCTCACATGCTCCGATCTCGTTCCTTCTCATTAGACGGTCACAACAAGCCTGCAGCTGTCGGGGCCATATGATCACTTTGTCCTGTTTGGGAGGTCATTTCCATGGTTAGATCAGGACTCCTCGGCCTACAAGTTCATTTTGAAGAGTAGATCAGTTCAGAGGGAAAACACTGCGTCGATCATTTACTCAACTATGATAAGACACAGTCGGTTATTTGTGATAGATCTGCACAGGTGTCTTAAAAAATAAACAATGCCCATGCTAGAAAACTATCCACACTTACATCAACAAATCATTTATGCTATTCCCTTGGTGTTTTTTTTTTTATGTTTTCAATTACGTAATTTACTATGTTATATATTTTATTTTTGTCTTCTTTCTTGTATTTTGTTCTGCTTCTGTCATTCCCCTTGCCTACAGTTGTTGTTCTGGCGGTTCGTTTCGCTTCACAGGTATTTGTTGTGTTAATGTGGGAGGTGTGATTTTGCCTAAGATGTCGAGAATGTCGTTGTTTTATGGAGAAACGAAGATTTTTTTTTAAAAAAAAGAAATAAAATCTGTGGTTGATCCGCTCTGCATCTTTCCCCCAGGCGGCTGCAGTTGCGCGCTTTCTCCACAGGAGGGCGAGATCACACATTGCCGCGACGCTCCTCCACCGTTTATCCAATCAGAAAGCGCCTCGTTTTGTAACCTTGGTTACCGGAGCAGTGGTATTATGGGATGCACACATGGCAGCCTCCAGTGGAGTTCTGTGCACAGATGATTGAAACTATTCTGTTGCGCGATTATCGGACTTTTTTTCTGCAAATTGCGACATTTCGCGAGATTTCAGGGTTTTTTTGTAGACGATCCTTTGCAGTGTCATTATTTTCTTTAACTTGTAGGTGAGCACCTGTAGCCTGGCGTTGTTTTGTGTTTTCGGTTGGGAGGGTTTAAAGCGCTGAATGGAGCACCAACACTCCCATCATGTCAGATGCAGATCAGAGGTCCGGTGTTCAAAACTCGTCTACCTGTAAGTGTCGGGATGCACGGCACCTTCTACATTTGAACACTGCTAAATCTGTCCGGCCATTTTCCTGAGAAATGGACGTTCAGGTTATGTTCGTGGGGGAAGCGCTCTTGTGACGTTCCGCTCATTGACTTTGCGATGTTAACGATCCCGTGACGTGGACAGCCGGGTTAGTAAACACAGCAGGAAGCTGAGGAGAAGGCTCCGTGAGTTCGTAAACAGATGACGTTGTGTGTTCAGAAAGCCACGGGAAGAGAAAAGGAAAGGAAAAGCGATGCTGAACACACCGAGCACCGGCAGATTCGAGCTAGCTAGCTGGCTAAAGTTCACTTCAGTCATACTGCCCAAACTTTAACCACTGGAGAAACTCTTGGATTAGTACGGAAGCCGAGAGCGGCCAAGGTCGCCGCTATCTTCTTTCATTCCGTTATCTCAAGATCGCGAAGACGAGCGTTTCCTTATGACGGGATAATGGCTCCTTATCTCGCGATAACGGGATGAGTTAACGCATTATCGCGGGTTAACAAGTCTCGTTTTTCTGTGATAACGGAATAAAAAAAAGCCGGTTGTTTCCTTTTTTTTTCAATAATTTTTTATCAGAGATCCGGAGCCACCAGCACCAGCATACAGATGGCTGTTGTCATCTGTAAGCAGGCTAGCTGAAAAAATGTCACATAACGGAGAATCTATTGATCGACACATGGGACTGCACGTCACTCACGGTCCAACTCAGGCAGATGTTGTGTCTTTATGTTAGAGATAACATTCAGATCAGCACTCGTCATTTAAAGTGATACACGGACGGTTTACGTTGTAGGCTTTTTCTCTTCGTGGACGTTAGTCAAACGTAAGGGCAAAGATAAAATTACGTTGGTCGCGGCTTGACCGAGGTTGGCCATTTTCGTAGTTTTCCAGCCCGTTGGCTTTCTACGGCGGAGCACGGGGCACTTCGAGTCACGCATACAAAACGCTATTTTAAAACACTTAGAAGTTCAACATCACGTGACACTTCCTACAAAGTATTATCAGGGTCTCTACACATAGAAACCAGGATAGAAAACATTGTTGGTGCACACAGAGTTTAGTAAAACGCATGTTTGTGTAGGCAGAGTCTTACCTTCCCATCGCCGCCATCTTGAAGCAATTTTCACAATAAAAGTCCATCACAGAACACAATATCCATGTAACACGAATTCAGTAGAGAAGAAATGTGGATAGTTTTGAAGCTTAGTTCCATGAAAATGTACAGTAGGATGAACAGTAGTGCTGTTAGGCGATTAAAATTATTAATCGCAATTAATCGCATGATTTCCATTGTTAACTCAAGATTAATCATACCTTTTTAAATGGTCAGTTCTAGATGTACCTTTGAGTGATATTTTTAAGTTTTCAATACTTTTATCATCATGAGAGTGGAAAAAAATATGCTTGCTTTATGCAAACATATGTTCATTATTATTGCAGCAATCCAAATCAATGAAAAATACTGTGAAATATATTTGACTTAGCACTCTGTGCTCAGAAACTGGTAGTTTATATGCAAATTAGCCATGTGTTTTTTATGCTAATTTGCCATGTGCTTTTCATGCAAATTAGCCAATGATGTTTGTGAGCAAACAAACTATTAAAATTATTTAGCTTGCTAACTTCTGTGCTGGTGAAGCTGAACCTGCAGGATAAACTGCGGTGGAGAGACGATGGAGAAGGAGAAACGTTAAGCAGGTCAAAGTAAGTCAGTGGTGTCTTAGTTTGTAACATGATTTGAGCTGTTGACTCTATTTTTAGCTCACTGTAACTTAACTGCAAACAGGGCCACTCATTAGTGAGCTAGAAGGATTAGGGTCGGGGTTTTATTAGGAAAAAATTAATTGCAATGTATCCAGCTCTAGACAGAGCATGCATGCGTTAATCGTGGGTTATTAAAATTAACAGCATTAAAATTCATTTGTGTTAAAGCTCATTAACATACTAACTTTGACAGCACTACTTTATAGAAGACAAAAAAATTTCTGTCAGTACTTCAAGTTTGCAAACGTGGGTCTAAAAAGATCAATATTCACTTCCTTTGTGATTTCATGCATGGACAAGTGTTTCTATTGCTATATCTGTAAAATAAACATTTTATCAATATCAAATTTATTCGTTGATTAGTATTTTTTTAACTTCATAAACAGTTTTTAAAAAATTTGTATAGGCCTAATACTTTTACACACAGAAGACGAGGTATCAGTTTTTTCACATCTTACAGGTGCTCTATTCTGTCATTCCAATTTTACATTACCTTGTCAATCAAGTCCTCTTAATTACTTCATATAATTGTTTTCTGTTTTTGTTTTAATCAGTGCTTTCTGGGGTTATCCAAGTCAAAAGCACCACCTTATGCATGTGTAACAAATGGAACTATTTATTACGTTAATGTTTACCATAGGTCCTAATTAAATGTATCACGTACTATGGGGAGGTTAGAGGCTGTCAGTCATTCTGACAGTCAGGCACAGGTGCAGCAGTCATCTCTTCATGTGCTGTCGACAGGTGTAAATGATGCTCTTTCTAAAGTATGCTGATGATCGAAATCAGAAATATAATTCATAAATTCATAAAATGTTTAATAACTATTGAATTAAGTGCTTATGTTCTACAGTGAGGTGTTTCATTCATATGGTTGAAATGCAGTCAGAGCATTATTAGAGAATAGCTTAGCATGATCAGGAAAGGGCAAATTTAAAAAAAACAACGCAAGTGTAACAATTTTGGAGGGTGAGCGGTAGGAGCGTTATATGCCAAATTAAGAGACACTGAATTAATGTATGACAGGATGATGAATGTTTAACTGAGCAAATGTCTATTGTATATGACCCAAACTGCTCAATAAAATATGTAAGATATACTACTATTACTACTACTACTACTACTACTACTACTACTACTACTAATAATAATAATACTAATAAAAATAATAAATTCCCAACACTTTGGCAGCCACAGTTTTTGCCCACAGCTGAAATTTGGAATGGAGGTCAAGTGTGTTTGTGTGTATGCTAATTGGCTAAAAAAGACGTGGCAACTGGAGAGGTCCTTTGCAAAACAATAAATTTCAAATGGATTCACAGACCTGCACATGATTTAGTAGAAGTGTTTGTCATAAGACAAAGGACAGCTGATTGATGGACAAAAAGGGGGCGTTGCAGTGGGAGTGGCCTGTAACAAAAAGATAGCTGTAACATTTTTAGCTGCTGGTTGCAACTATTGCAGATTGACGCTTGTTTTCTTCCAAACGGTTGTGTTTGCGGTAATGTCATGGGGTGCGACTCGTGTGACTTTAAAGGACAGTAATTTTTTCCTTCGGCAAGAATGGTCATCAGAAATCCGTGGTCAGTGTTCCTTACTTTAGTGTCGACATTTTCACCCCACTTTTAAGATAAAAGTTATTTTCTAAAGTTAAAAGATAGGGTGCTCTCAACTCACTTTGTGTTTTACTTTTAGGTTAAGGTGACCAGATTTCTGAAATGATAAACAGGGACATTTCCAGTTCAGCGTACAAAAATCATTAAATATTATCATTATGAAATAAAAAACTGGGGCAATTACATTTTCATGTATTTTGATGACTTGCAAAGGGAGTAGTGAACCATCGTGTAACCTTGGTCTGGGTAACAGGGGTGTATAAATGTTTTTGTTGTAATCTTGTCATTATTTATCCTCAACCAGAATCACAGCTGTAGCGTCTTTTTCACTTTGTGTTTTTTAAATCCACAGTTGGAATTGGGAACATTTACAGGGACAGCTCTCGGCAGGGAAAGGTCACTTCCTCTCCCCTCTTGTCTCATAAAAATCAGTCAATCAGAGAGAGAGAGAGAGAGAAAGTTAAAACTTCTGTGTCACTTCAGTGTTTTGATGTCTGTTCAAGCTCTTGCCTGTCAATACGGCAGTTGTCAGCAACTATAATCCTTTAAACAGATTAGGATTAATGGCCCTTGGACCTTACTAAATGCTCCACTTGGAAAGATGAATACTTACAGGCATACATCAAAATAATCACCAGTGTTTAGTTTACTTCTTGTTTGAGAGCAGGGGTCCCAGTTAGAGTTCAGACAGTTTTTTTAAGAGCTCTTCTCTAAGGAGCCCTCAGCCATCAGATGCATGTTATCCACTTATTAATTTAAACTAATTAATAAAATATTTAGCTGTTTTTGTTTTTGGTTTTTTTGTATTTTATTTCTGATTGCAGAAGATTCATTGAACATTCTGGTTTGTGAAAATGCTCAGACCTCTCTTTCACGAAATTATTTGGTATTCTTTTAAGGTAGACGGAAGTCAAAGCAAGAGCCCTCTGATGTTGGCTTCATCATGCTAGTCAGAGATCATATAACAGCCCAATGACAGTTCTCATATGGGTAAATTTAATTTTCTCATGTAACAGCTGGTGTTTTTGTGTAATTTGGAGTGTAACACCATTACAAATCTAAGGCTTCAGTGACAGTATTGTAAGATTAATTTTGTATTTAACAGTCGGCAGGTTTCTATTGACCATCAATCTGCTCAAATAAAATTGTGATAGTCAGTATAGAAGTAGAAGTAGGGGTGGAGGTGAGTTGCAAAGTGGCTTGCAAAGGAAGCAGCAGAACAGACAACTGCTACAGCAGTTCAAATAAGGAGGCTTTGACTAGTTTAACCAGTTGTGTAGATAACAGGCGATTAGCCGATTGCTGCCAATGACAGCTCAGCCTTACTTTGTGGCCTGCCTGAACTACTGCTATGCTCAATTTGTTGCAAAAAAAAAAAAAAAAAAAAAGTAAGGTGGTATTTCAAGTAAGCTCAAAAAGCCATATTTCACAAAACTGCAATGGAAAAACTTGTTATGCATTTATTTGATCGGCAGGGTTCAAATTTTGTCGGATCCTGCCAGAACTTAATCTGGGAGCTCCCAGAATGAGACTGACACCTATTCAGCACCTCTCCCTGTCACTCAAAATCTGTATTGGGGGGGGGGTCATATTGATGTTATCTAGGCCCTTTTTTCTATTATTTCCTTGGGTGGAAAGAAGCGTATCACATCCACTCATGTTACTCTAATTGAGTAGTTTTTTTGTGTACTTGTACTTTTAAGTAGATTTTCAAATCTGTAGTTTCACTTTTACTTAAGTAGGTTTTGTTTAAAATAATGTGCAAGAGGAGAAGTTGAGAGAGAAGTTGCATTACATCACATCAGAAGTCACATAACATCACTAAAAGGGGAAACAGTCATGTCACAATTGTCTTTTATCAACATTTGATAAATATCATTTCAGTTTTGCGCCAATCTGTAATGGAAACCCGCCTGGTGTTAGCTCCTGAAAACTAAAGTCATAAAGCAAGCATGCATGCTCAGACATTTTTATTGCTTTTACCGGACACATTAGTATGTAACATGTTCACAATTAACACTTCTAAATACATCGACATTACCCTGCATGGTCCTGGAAGATTCTCAGTCATCCAGCTCACAGTAATTCTAAGGGCTCTATTTGCATCAACTGGACTTGTAAGTTTTCTTGAAGACCGTGCTGTCTTCAATTCCCTCCCAAGACAGTTTAACACCCAGTCACACCTAGACCCACCTACCTCACCCTAACACCCCACATGGATTGGTCCAACTACTCCCTTGTGACCCTTTACTCGCTGTTCACATGTGATCTTAACAATCGAGGTTCACGGCCACACAGGGTTTAAAGCAACACTATGTAACTTTGAAAGCAACCTGCGGCTTCAAAAACAACAAAACCAAACTATGCATGTTAAAATGTCGCACAAAACAGCAATTTTAGTAAAAACATATTTTACAGAGAAAATGTCCTCTGGTTTTCCCTCTGATGTTCTATGTCTGCTCCGTCTGTCTGCGGCTTCTTATTTAGCAGAGCTGTCCTCAACAACAACCCGCTGCTACAGCTGCAGCTTCAGTCTGCAGGCAGCCTACATGTTGCTTTCAGGGACCTCCGTGAATCACAGAGTTGAGGCAGAGCAGTCGTAGGACATCAGAGGGAAAACCAGAGGACGTTTTCTCCATAAAATATGACCTGGTTTTAGTGAAATTGCTGTGTGGTGCGATACATTAACTTGCATCGTTTCATTTTTCGAAGCCGCAGGTTGCGGTCAAAGTTTCATAGTGTTGCTTTAAAGCCCCTCAACTCCCCAGCAGTTCATTAAAACTGTTAAAGCACTTCAAATTACTTATTTACTCAAGCACTGCAGCTAACTTAACGGATGATGTGAAATTCCTGCCACATGATGAAAATGATGAAACTGAATGACATCACTTTATGTTGTTGTGAAGTAGTAAAAATGTGCAAGACTGCGCTAAAAGATTTCACTGACAGCACTACGATGCACCACTGTGTCGCGATGTGTTCACTGTTTAACATCACCAGCAGGCGCTGCATGGAATGACTCGCGAAGGCAATCAGATGCAGCCTCCATGACATTTTATTTGTTTTCAGCCTTGAAGAGTAAAAATTGAGTGCTTGAAATGGATGGATAGGAGGAGGTTCAAATCAAAAACAATTGCTCAGAGCAGCTCATTAAAAAAAGAGTGATTGTTAACTAGTTCATTTTTGGGGCTGTGAACTTTGTTCAGAATTGCAATTTGTGAACCCTGAACTTGAACTATCTCATTGCAGGGTGTGAATTTTTAGCTAGAGTGTGAACTTTGCACATCAGTTACAGCATCATTGTTAAATAGCCACCATTATAGATGAAAATCCGTCTGCCTGGCTGAGATATTTATGGCTGAGATCATGCACTAAAGACCACATATAACATTTAGTCACGTTTGCTTACTTCCTTTCACACTTTCTGACTGGTGTTATCTTGTAGTTGTTTATTTATTTTTTCGTTCATCTTCATCATCTTATCCCCCTTCAGATTTATTTTGTGGCCATGGGAAGGGCCTGTTACAGGTAAGGCAGAGTGGACTGGCTTTGTTTTTTAAAGCAATAATTATAATTAATTATCTATCAATATTTTTTAAAAACTGTTGTCCATTACATTACACTATCACACTGCAAAATTAGCTATATCAGGGACACCTAAGTGTCTGTATGTTGAGATATGTTACGGATGTCAATAATAGAAAACCTAAATACAGGAACTGATAGTGAGAAAAATAGTCACAGGCTACAGATCCCTGGTCCTCTATGGAACTGATGCTCACAGAATCTCATAGTGTCATGGTTGAGTTAGTGCTGAAATGAATGGAT